>CM031595.1:176378704-176395472 GCA_018398815.1 Conus ventricosus
ATGAATTGAAATGGAATAAATAAAAGACTACAATTTTTTTTTTTCTAAACCCTATTGAGATCCACAAAAATGAACGTTAACAAACAGCTCAGTCAAGATGAGAGACAGCAGACAGACAGACAGAAAGACAGGCAGATGAGAGAGAGATGAGAGAGAGAGAGAGAGAGAGAGAGAGAGAGAGAGAGAGAGAGAGAGAGAGAGAGAGAGAGAGAGAGAGAGAGAGAGAGAGAGAGGGTGAGGAAAGGAAGAGGGGCTGGGGGTAATAAGAAGGGTGAAGAAAAGAAAGGAACAAAACTCTGTTTGAGAACGTCATACACATAAATGCACTGGGCAACGTAAACCTTGTTCATGATGTAGGGGATATCATTTTCAGGGGCCAGTTAGTGTGACTCGTAGGCGTTTCTTTTTAGTGTCAAATGGAGCGTAAGGGAACATTTGAGGCACAGAGGTCAGTCTCAGTGCTCGCTTCCGCTCTCTTCACACTCGACAGATGAAATGACCGGTTACTTAATACTTGGTGCGGCGAGGTTTTTACATGATTCGGCAAGATGAAATGGCCGGTTGCTTAATACCTGGTGCGGTGAGGTTTTTACATGATTCGGTAAGATGAAATGACCGGTTCTTTAATTCCTGGTGCGGTGAGGTTTTTACATGATTCGGTAAGATGAAATGACCGGTTCTTTAATACCTGGTGCGGTGAGGTTTTTACATGATTCGTAAGATGAAATGACCGGTTCTTTAATACCTGGTGCGGTGAGGTTTTTACATGATTCGGTAAGATGAAATGACCGGTTCTTTAATACCTGGTGCGGTGAGGTTTTTACATGATTCGGTAAGATGAAATGACCGGTTCTTTAATACCTGGTGCGGTGAGGTTTTTACATGATTCGGTAAGATGAAATGGCCGGTTGCTTAATACTTGGTGTGGTGAGATTTTACATGATTCGGTAAGATGAAATGGCCGGTTGCTTAATACTTGGTGTGGTGAGGTTTTTACATGATTCGGCAAGATGAAATGGCCGGTTACTTAATACTTGTGTGGGTGAGGTTTTTTACATGATTCGGTCACTCGCTGTGGCTGACACATATTTCAACATACATAAATGAAAGTGTAAGCAAAGAAAAACGAAAGTTAAGCGACTGAATCTCTTATTCTTTCGGTTGTAAACCTCGTTCATCTTCAATACAAGCAAGACATAATATATTCACCGTAAGGGCAGAAGGTCTGAAAGGAAATCTTCCCTGATCATGTACTGGCTTATCTCTTTTCTTCATACACCATAAATGGTAATGTGCTCTGATTGGTGCTTTGATCTGGTCGCAATTCACACTCTTCAAACACCCCCCCCCCCCCTTCCATCCCCACCCCCACCCCCACCCCCTACCACACAAGCGATAAGACCGACATGACGGGACGGCTTATTGATTGCACTCACAAACATCTTGCCTGTGTAATTAACATGTGAAAGACTATAATAATCTCACACGGCTCCAACTCTTTGCGTCTGGCAGAGAGAGAGAGAGAAAAAAAAAATGAAAGGCCACCTCCCCGCGTGGTTTTTGTGGTCCGGTGGAGGTGAGATGGGTCTAACGTCCCGGTATTTCCCCTAGTTTTGTTGGCTAGCGGTGGGGTTAACTAGAGCAAAGAGCTTTCATCAAAGGCTTGCTGCAGGCGTGGGGTCCTCTGAAATGATGGATGCTTGAAATAGCCTGCTGGTGGAGCCTGCTATAAAGTCTGCTGAGGCCACTGTGTCCCGCTGCCTTGGTAACTATCGCCAGACCTCCACGTTCCACAGGGTACTGGAGGACAGGGTTCAACTTTCCTTTTAAACTTAGATACCTCTTTTTCACCGATGTTCGAGTATGGCTGCCTTAATGGCGGGATGAAAAACAAAACGGTCATACACTCAAAGCTCCACTCCCTTTGTTGGGGAGATGGGATTAATCCTTGCCTGCCTATACAGGGAGTGTCTGCAGGAGTATCAGCCTGCGTACGCAAAAAAAAAAGAAGATACCGCTTGGTCGTAAATATACTAAATATATTAAATATACCATTACCCACCAGTCAAACATAACCGTTGGAAATGCATATATTCAACCAGCCATGGTGCTTGCTGTACTCTCGATATACGAAGTTCAAGCTGTAAAGCGCCATGATAACAAATGGTTCGTCTGATGACCGATGGTCAAGCCCTTGTGAAACCTCTCGATTTTACGTGGAGTCGTGTGTATGCATATGCTAAGCGTGCTGTGCATTTCTTAAAGTGTTTGATCTGTAGGAATTCTTTCCAGGTCTGTTTCGGAAAACAGATAAGAACAGTTTTCAGGAGAAAGTAAGGAATCTGCCGATTCTTCACAGGCTGTTGTTAGAGTGGGACTACAGGGCGAAGTTGTCGGTGGACGTGAGCACCTGACTGATGGACTACAGAGCGAAGTTGTCGGTGGACGTGAGCACCTGACTGATGGACTACAGGGCAAAGTTGTCGGTGGACGTGAGCACCTGACTGATGGACTGCAGGGCGAAGTTGTCGGTGGACGTGAGCACCTGACTGATGGACTACAGGGCGAAGTTGTCACCTGACTGATGGACTACAGGGCGAAGTTGTCGGTGGACGTCAGCACCTGACTGATGGACTACAGGGCGAAGTTGTCGGTGGACGTCAGCACCTGACTGATGGACTACAGGGCGAAGTTGTCACCTGACTGATGGACTACAGGGCGAAGTTGTCACCTGACTGATGGACTACAGGGCGAAGTTGTCGGTGGACGTCAGCACCTGACTGATGGACTACAGGGCGAAGTTGTCACCTGACTGATGAACTACAGGGCGAAGTTGTCGGTGGACGTTAGCACCTGACTGATGGACTACAGGCGAAGTTGTCGGTGGGCGTTAGCACCTGACTGATGGACTACAGGCGAAGTTTCGGTGGGCGTCAGCACCTGACTGATGGACTACAGGGCGAAGTTGTCAGCTGACTGATGGACTACAGGGCGAAGTTGTCACCTGACTGATGGACTACAGGGCGAAGTTGTCACCTGACTGATGGACTACAGGCGAAGTTGTCACCTGACTGATGGACTACAGGCGAAGTTGTCACCTGACTGATGGACTACAGGGCGAAGTTGTCGTGGACGTTAGCACCAGACTGATGACCTGAAGTCTGGCCAGAGCCAATGCCGCACAGAGTGTACCTCTTCCTCAGTGGGTCTGCAGAGATGGACGAGGAAACAAAAACAGTAAGACTGCCACCAGCCGATCGTCATTTGGTATAGCGCGAATGCAGAAGTGGAAAGGCCTCGTCTACAAGACTATGAAGTAAGTCATTCTAACCGGTAGCTTGGGTTTAATCTGCCTTCCATGCCCAAGTCCTGGCCTAGTGGTTGAAGGAAGGGAGATTGTAGATAAACTTTCCTTTGATCTCATGAAAAGATTCGGAATTTCTGGGAAGAAATGGACCAGAGCCCGACAGGCAATGGCAAAAGCAGCTGAGAAGAGTTCCAGCTGGATCTGGTCGAGGAAGAACTAAAAAACTTAAAGCTAGAATTTCCTGATTTGCAACAGGTGTCCGACGGCTTAGCGTTGAAGACATCAGTCTCAAGGTGACTTGGTCTTTAGACGCTTGACCTACCTAGAGGTGAGTTTCGAATGCAAGCTGAAAAAAGCAACAACATGAAAGCATCCAAGAGTCATCATCGCACCTCAGAGCCTACAGATTCACGGCCGAAACGCTTGGATGGGGACGACTGAGCACCTTCTGCTGTTCACCTCTCCCATGTGTTTCTGCGTGTATTGTGCTGAAAGAACGTGGACGCATGTGGCTATTTGTTAGAAGTAGCCATGAACCTACTGATTCAGCAACTGACTCTGATATAAGTTTGTTTCAGGTCAAAGTGATGAAAATCGTTCTTTTGTGGGATTGAGTAGGTAATTGTTCTTTTGTGGGATTGTGTAGGTAATTGTTCTTTTGTGGATTGTGTAGACAACTGTTCTTTTGTGGGATTGTGTAGGTAATTGTTCTTTTGTGGGATTGTGTAGGTTCGAAGTCTACCAAAATAGTTCTCTTTCTATACTGATGGTAATTTCCTGTTTGCTCCACATTTGCCTTTTTTTTTTTTTTCTTTTTTTTTTTTTTTTTGCTGTCCCAACCTCTGCGGCACCTCAGAGGCTGTGCACCCACGCCGCTCATTCCGACACCCCGTCCACAGCCACAGCCCGGTCGGCCCCGCCACAGCCCCGGCACCGGCAATCCACAGGGAGCAGTCAATGTCAAGTCGTCAAGAGGCAACCCACCGGAGGAGAACACTGCACTGCTGCCGAGTCACTTCGGTGGTGTTCAGTGGCGCCTGTTCTGATCTAACATACGCAGGACACCACCTACTAAGCCCCTACTGACGACAATAATTGCTTAGTCGCGGAACCGGCGTGAGTGACTCTCCCTCCGGAGGGCGCCACCACGTCCGTCCAACGACAGCCCCATGGACTCGCCGATACCGGTGACCCCGACGGAACCAAACCAAGGCCACAACGTGGAGAGGACATCGAAATTGAGGTCACCAGAGAGCAGGGCATGAAGGGCCACAGAATTTGAGACATTTTTTTATGCTGATCGATGAGAATGAGGATGATTAAGATGATGCTACGGATTTCCATTTCGGTCTGAGACTGCATGACAGGACTGTACTCTACGCTTCCTTTCATAATATATCCTGGCGTCAACCAGGCCCGAGAGATACAGGCACCTAGATGTTGGTCAGGAAATTTGAGCAACACTCTCAGAAACGCATCCATTAAGTGGATGAAACTCGACTGTGTGGTCCCAGTCTTCCCAACTGAGTCCGCAGCAACTCAAACTCTGGGTAGGAGCCGGTCGGGGCAAGAAAAACCCACATGACTTCTGATGGGATTCGAACCCACGACCTCCCAGCCGGGAGTCCGCGACGCTAACCACTTCGCCACGGCGGCTGGGTTTGCCTTTCTTTTTCACTGTTTGAATTTTTCACTGGCAAAACATCTCCCTCCCTCCCTCCCCCACCTCTCTGTCTGGTCTGTCTGTCTGTCTTTCTGTCACTCTCTCTCTCACTCTACCCCCCACCCCCCACCCCACACACACACACACACACATTCTATGCAGGTATGAACATGTTTCACACTTCACAGGTGATGTATGATGACAAATGCTTCCATTAATTTTCGAAAGCCTGGGGAGACCCGCCATGTGCGTGCACATTTTATTCCACGCCCAGTAAACATAACAAAGTGCACACAACTGTTCCTCTCCTTACTACAGCAATGTGTCTGTCAGGGGGGGGAAAATCGAACGTCCGGATTTTTACCCGCAATCTGGTGTCGGTGTCCGATAGTAGCATCCATACAACGCCAGTGACTTGAGGTCCAGATTGGTCATCGCAGGAATGCCGACACTGCAGAGCTGCTTTGCCGGATAACGTCCAATGATGTCATGGTAGACACACAGAGAGTGTGTCGTCTGAACAGTATGGTCCACACCCTTCACTGGACCACACACACACAGATCTCCTTCGCCGCAAAGACAGATGGCAGAAAGGCGCGCGCTCCCGGGACCAAAAGCTTTTTTTTTTCCCCCCAAATTTTTTAACGTTTTTTGCTGTGATATAGAATAAATGTGGAAGAGGGGGGGAGGGCGAGGAAACGTCAGTGTTGGTTATAGCGCGGAATGCAGAAGGGAAAAGGGCTCCGTCTACAAGATATGACGTACGTCATTCGAACCGGTAGCTTGGTTTTAATCTGCCTTCATGCCAAAGTCCTGGCTCTCCTAGTGCGTTGGGTTGAAGGGAAGGGAGATTGTAGATAAACTTCCTTTGATCTCTTGAAAAAGATTCGGAAATGTCTGGGAAGAAAATGGACCAGAGCCCGACAGGCAATGGCAAATGCAGCTGAGAAGACGTTCCAGCTGGATCTGGTTCGAGGAAGATACTAAGTAAACTTAAAGCTAGAAATTTCTGATTTGCACAGGTGTCCGGACGGCTTATTTACGCGTTGAAGACATCGTTCAAGGTGACGTGGTCTTTAGACGTTTTGACCTACCTAGAGGTTGATTTTCGAATGCACGCTGAAAAAAAAAAGCAACAACCATGGAAAGCATCCAAGAGTTCATCATTGCACCCTCAGAGTCCTACAGATTACGGCCGGCGAGACGCTTGGATGGGGACGACTTGGAGGCTCCTTTGTTGTTTTCACCCACCTCTTCCATGTGTTTCTGGTGTATTGTGCTGGAAAAAACGAAGTAAAACGTGGAGAATGTGGACTATTTTGTTAGACAGTATAGCCATGAACTACTGATTCAGCAACGACTTGATATAAGGTTTGTCTTCAGGTCAAAGTTGAAGGGAAAATCGTTTCTTTTGTGGGATTTAGTAAGTAATTGTTTTTTTGTGGGATTGTGTAGGTAATTGTTTTTTGTGGGATTGTGTAGACAACTGTTCTTTTGTGGGATTGTGTAGGTATATAGTTTCTTTTGTGGGATGTGTAGGGTTCGAAGTTCTACCAAAATAGTTTCTTTTCTATACTGTAGGTTATTTCCTGTTTTGCTCCACATTTGCCTTTTTTTTTTTTTCTTTTTTTTTTTTTTTTTTTTTGCTGTCCCAACCTCCTGCGGATCCTCAGGGCTGTTGCACCCACGCCGCTCCTTCCGACCACCCCGTCCACATGCCACAGCCGGTCGGCGCCCCGCCACAAGCCCGGCACCGGCTATCCACTGGGAAGCACAGTCAATGTAAGTCGTCAAGAGGGGCAACCCACGGGAGGGGGGGAGACACTGCACTTGCTGGCGAAGTCACTTCGGTGTTGTGCAGTGGCGCCTGTTCTGATCTACATACCGCTGGACACCACCTAATAAGCCCCCTAATGACGACCAATAATTGCTTAGTCGCGGAACCGGCCTTCTGTGAGTGAGCTCTCCCTCGGAGGCGCCACTCCCACGGTCCGTCCAACGACAGCCCCCATGGACTCGCGATACCGGTGACCCGACGGAACCAACCAAGGCCACAGAAGTGGAGAGGACCACGAAATTGAGGTCACATGAGTGCAGGGCATGAAGGGCAACAGAATTTGAGACATTTTTTATGCGGTCGAGGCATGTGAATGAGGATGATTAAGATGATGCTACGGATTTCATTTTTTTCGGTCTGAGACTGCATGACAGGACTGTACTCCTAAGCTTCTTTCATTAATTATCCTGGCGTAACTGGCCCGAGAGATAAGGCACCTAGAGTGTGTTGGTAGGAAAATTTGGAGCAACACTCTCAGAAACGCATCCATTAAGGTGGATGGAAACTCGACTGTGTGGTCCCAGTCTTTCCCAAACTGAGGTACGAAGCAAATCAACTGGGTAGGAGGCCGGTCGGGGCAAGGTAAAAACAGAAAAAACCCACATGACTTTGATGGGATTCGACCCACCGACTCCAGCCACGGGAGTCCGCGACTCTAACCACTTCGCCACGGCAATCGGCTGGTTTGCCTTTCCTTTTTCACCTGTTTGAATTTTTCCACTGCAAAACATATCCTCCCTCCCGCCCCCACCTCTCTGTCTGTCTTCTGTCTGGTCTTTCTGGTACTCTCTCTTCACTCTACCCCCACCCACACCCCACACACACACGCACACTTTTATGCAGTATGATACATGTTTCAACTTTATCAGGTGATGTAGATGACAAATGCTTCCATAATTTTCGAAAGATGGGGAGACGACCCGCCATGTGCGTGCACATTTTATTCCACCACGCCCAAAGTAAAATAACAAAGTGCCACTCAACTGTTCTCTCTTTACTACAGCGGCAATGTGTCTGTCAGGGGTGGGGAAAAATCGAACGTCCGGATTTTTTACCCGCAATCTGGTGTCGGGTTTGTCGATAGTAGCATCCATACACGCCAGTTGAATTGAGGTCCAGATTGGTCATCGCAGGGAATCGGAACCACTTGCTGTGCGGCTGTGGCCGGATATAACGTCCAATGATGTCTATGGTTTTTTGGTAGACACACTGAGAGTGTGTGTAAGCTGAACAGTATGGGTCCACTACATTCACTTGGACCACCACACACACAGATCTCCCTTCGCAGCAAAGCAGATGGCAGAAAGGCGGCGCAGCCTCAATGGTACAAACCCTCCCAAGCTTTGTTATTTTCCCCCCAAATTTTGAAAACGTTTTTTTTGTGATTGATATAGAATGATAATGATGTAGAAAGGAGGAGGAGGAGGACGAGGAAAAAGGAGGATGAGGGAGAAGCGATGACGAGGAATATCACTGATTATTGTTGTAGTATTGTCGAGCTAGTTTTTCTTCATCTCATTAATCACCTAATAGTTTTTCCTTCAGCCTGTTTCTCTATGTCTTGCTGCTTACTTAGTTTTGGATGAACTTGTCGATTCAAACAAAACGCAGTTAAAGTAAATGTGTTAACATTTAGAATTGTCATGGCCCTGTTTATTGACAAGACGCAATAAACTGACTGGTCCCGCGAGCTGATATTCCTTTTTTTTTTTTTTATTATAAAACTGGTTGCCTCTTTTCTGTACTGGCTTGGAGACATTCTCCACCTTTGCACACTTACATACGTTTTATTATTCTTCATCATTTATTTTTCACTCGGTTGTGTCGGGTTTGTTTTGATTGTTTATTTTTACTTGGTTTCGTCTTTTTTGTTTTTGTCTTACTGTTTGAAACTTTACATCGGCTATATCAAAATGCTTTGTGTTCAGGACGTCCGTCGCAAATTCATTGTGTTGTACATTCACTCTTAAGGGATAGGGGTTATATATTAGTATTTTTGTAGCCTGTCTCATTCTACTATTCGTAACATTGTGACAATGTTTTGAAAATAAAATATGTTTAAAACCAAGCAACGCAGGGTCAGTCTCACCTATTTGGCCTACTGGTGAAAGGAATACAAGGCGAAAAAGACATTTCTCTCCAGTCTTTGTCATTGCTTGGTACCGTCATCTCCTGTTCAAGTTTTAATCATTTTAGCGTAGGTCAATCACACAAAGCCTTTTCAGAGCTGTCACTTCACACCACACACAAAAACATATGACACACCAACTGGGCAAACGTCGGAGAAAGGAAACACTGTTATCCCGAAAACTAGTATCACAACTATTGCGCTAATGATATGGGAGCTGAACTAGTGACATCATAAAGACTCACATAACGAGATCTAAAAATGGTTGCAGCTCGGAATTTGCCTTCGTATTACAATGAGGCTGTACTAAGAGCGCAGAAACCGTTTGGCTGCCAGTCTTGTCCGCGCGCGCGCGGCACATGTGGTATAGTGTGCGTGTGTGTGTTGTGTGTGTGTGTGTGTTGTTGTGTGTGTGTGTGTGTGTTGTGCGTGTGCGCGCGCGGGGGTGGTGTGTGTGTGTGTGGGTTGTGTGGTTGGGTGTGTGAGTGTTGTTGTGGGGGTAGTGTGTTGTGTTGTTGGTTTGTGTGTGTGGGTAGTTGTGTTGTTGTGTGTGTGTGTCTGGAGAATATGTTGGAAAGGTCCTGCTACACATTTTAAATTGAGTTTAAAATTTGAGTTTAAAAAACACGCAGAGGAGAGAGAGAGAGGGGGGGGGGGAATGTGACTGAGGGAGGGAGAGAGAGAGAGGTTGGGGGTTCGTGGGGAGAAGGCAAGGATCGCTCAGCCTGTCATATTAGATTCTTTCATCCTATCAAGTGCTTGTGCCCTCCAACACCAAGGTCACCCACCCAATCGCACAAACACGCCACGCGCGCGTTGTTACATGGGCGCGACGCACACACACACAACCACACACACACTCACACACCACACAACACACAAACCAAAACACTCACACCACACAGGTTCTCTCTCCTCTCTCTCTTCTTCTCTCTACTCTCTCTCTCTCTCTCTCTCCTACTCTCCTCGCTCTCTCTCTCTCTCTCTCGCTCTCCCCCCCCTGCGCCGCCCACCCACCATCTCCATCCCTCTTCCAAACCAATCGACCTCCCCTGACCTCTAATTGAGTGTTTATTTGCACAGGAAATGTCCACGATGTGTTAACGCACTAAAAAAAGTAAATTTCGAAGGAAAAAAGACGGCGTAGTGTGGTGTGGTTGTTGTGGGGGGGGGGAGACAACGAACATGAACCAACAGGGGCCCTTCTTGTAAACAGTTAGTTGGGGTCAAGAGAAAGGGCTGCACAGTAAGGTGTGTGTGTACTGGGGGGGGGGGGGGGGGGGGGGGGGGGGGGGAGGGGGGGTAAGAGAGGGGAGGGGACGGTGTGTGAGGACGGGGGTGGTGAGAGAACATCCTTGAACTAAAAAAACGGGTCTCTCTTGTATGTAACCAGTAGTGGGCAAAAAGGAAAGGCTGGCAGGGGTTGGGGGTGGGGGCGAATGAGAGAGGGAGAGGGGGGGGGGGGGGGGGGGGAGGGGGGAGAACATGAAGCAAAAACGGGCCTTTCCTGTAAGCCGAGGTCGGCGGTGCCAGATGCTGCACGGCACGGGTTGATGACAAGTTGGGGTGGAGGTGACCAGCTATTCCCGTCATCTCTGCCCTATCGGCCCGCCTGCTTCACAAGGTTACCGGCCACCTGGCGCCCTGCCCCCTGCCCCCATTCCATTCACTCACAGCTGTGTGGGCGTGAGGTGTGGGTGGTGTGGTTGTTGTGTGTGTGTGTGTGTGTTGTGTGCTGTGTGTTGTGTGTGTGTGTGTTGTGTGGGGTGTGTGTGCGTGCGTGCGTGCCGCGCGCGCGAGCGTGATTGCGTTGGTTATGCGCGCGCGGCGTTTGTTATGTTATGTGTGTGTGTGCTGTGTGTGTGATTGGTGTGTGTGTGTGTGTGTGTGTGTTGTGTGTGTGTGTGTGTGTGTACAAGAGTCAGAGAAAGACAGGGAGGGGGGTGCTGGGGGACAGAGAGGGAGAGAGTGAGTGTAAGAGGATGAGACGAGATGGAGGAGAGGGGGATGATTGGGAGAGAGATGGTGAGAAGAGAGGAGAGAGAGAGATGAGAGAGGAGGAAGGGATGAGAGAGAGGAGAAAAAGAAGTGAGAGAGAGTGAGACAGAGCAGAGACAGAGACAGCGAAGGGGTGATGGGGGGGTGGTGGATGGGTGGGGGGGGGATCCAAGTTCTGATATTTGTGTCCGTTTGTGGTGCGCGTCTTCAGTCTACTTCATACCGCGCATTAGGTGTGTGTCTGTATTTCAATCGTTCTGTCCGTGCTGTCGTCCTACACTTCATTCGGCAACGACCTCACAACTCTAGACAATGTGACGACGATGATGTTGTATGATATATGGTGGTCATTGATCATGTTTAGTGAATCTGCTTCTGTTGCTGGTCAATATCTACCCATTGAATAGTCAATATGTCACCACATAAGTACAAAACACTCATGCCAACCATTGGTTTCGTTGTTCGCCCATTCCTCTCTCCTCAGAGAAGGAGAGAGAGATGAGAGAGAAGGAGGAGGAAAGAGAGAGATAGAGAGGAAGAAGAGGAGAGGTGAGGACAGAGGAGAGGAGAGGAGGTGAGGGTGGAGGAGGGAGAGGGAAGAGAGGAGAGAGAGAAGAGGAGGATGTTTGAGCTAGAAAGAGAAGATGGGAGTAGAGAGAGAGTGGAGAGAGGAGAGAGAATGAATCCCCATCTGCCGAGATTCCTCACTAATTAAATTCCCAAATGTCTTACACATATAGTGTGGACCATCACGTTCTCCACGTGAACTTAATCAGAACTAACGAAGAGTTTGCACGAACGACACAATGGTGTCGCGTAGACAAACGTTGATGATACGCACAGCCAAAATTTACTATTAATACTTGCCCCCCCCCCCCACCCCCACCACCCCCCACCCCCCCCCCCCCCCCCCCCCCCCCCCCCCCCCCCCCCCCCCCCCCCCCACCCACCCCCGCCTATTATAACGTCTGGAAGTTTCTTGCGAAGGGAATAAAGAATGCCAGAAATGCCTGACCCAAATTTTTCTGTTAAAGCACACACCTGCTTGAGCGATTTGTGGTGTGTGTACGTGTATATACTATATATATGTGTGTGCTTGCGTGCGTGCGTGCATTGCGTGCGTACGTGTGTGTGTGTGTGTGTGTGTGTGTGTGTGTTGTGTGTGTGTGTGTGGTGTGTGTGTAGTGCGCGTGTGTTGTGTGTGTGTGTGACAAAGAGAGAGACAGACAGACAGACAGGACAAACGGACAGAGACATGGACGGAGAGGAGAGAGAGAGCGAGGAGAGAGAGAGACGAGAGAGGTGAGAGATACAGACAGACAGACAGACAGACCAGAGACTGAGACAGCGGCCAGAGAGACAGGCAGACAGGAAGAAGAGACAGAGGACAGAGACAGAGACAGAGAGACGGCAGACAGCAGACAGGCCGACTGGACAGACGAGACAGAGAGACAGAGAGAAGACAGAAGGCAGCAGACAGACAGATGATCAGACGGGCGTACGGGTGGTGGATATACACACGACTTTCTAGAAAGTTCTAAAAGCCGCTCCCTGAATGCATTGACTTGAGCAGGTGCAGAACTTCCATCAAGAATGAATGGGAAGTAATGTTGTGTTGGTTTGGCATTAGATCTGACGTACGTTAAAACATGGATGAATTCCTTCACATCCGGGACGTCCGTCTTGTTGATCCTGCTGTAACAACACGGCTATCTCTGCTGGAAATCACCCTTGTGCTGAGTGAAAAGTGCCTTACGAAGAACCTTCTCTGGAAAATGCACGTGGCCGCCAGCAGCCAGAAAACTGTTCAACTGTGTATGTCTTCTTCACTGACCATTATATAGAATCGGTCACAAGCTTTCTGGATTCAGTGGTTTCGTTCTGAAGTTATCCACAGCGTTTTCAATCCATATCTCCTCCAAGTCAAACTGTTTGTTTGGTTGGGTCCACACTGCCTTGTTGTGTCATTATGTGATACAGAGCGTGCCTGTGTAGCAGCCCTGTAAGCGTCATGTGCTTATGTCAAGGAGATCTGCTGGAGTGTACGGGCACTTCTACAGCACAACAAACTGGAATTCAGTTCTTTGATGGATTCTCGTCTCTCTGTCACAGACCTTTTTTTTTTTTTGTTGTTTTTTTTGTTGCTTTTTTTCCTTTGTCTGTTTATTTGGTATTGTCAGTTCTGTTCTTTCGCACTGCGTTCTCTATCGCAGAGATTTCTTAAGTCCGTTTTTTCCTGGGTTTTTTTTTTTGTACTGATGTTCTCTGTCACAAAGCCTTCTTCTGAACTATGTTCTTTTGCATTGCTTTCTGTTTCATTACAGCTTTCTGAATTTTGTTCTTTTGCACCATGTTCTCTCTAGAAAAGCCTTCTTCTGAATTAGCTGTTTTCGCACTGCTCCCTCTCTCTCTATCATGGAGCGTTATGGATTCTGTTCTTTTGCTTTATGTTCTCTATAAGAAAGCCTCCATATTTTGCGCTGCGTCACATTGCTTTCTGATTTTTTTTCCAGTACATTCTCTATCACATAATTTTCTGATCTCTTTTTTCTTGTAGTGCTATGTTCCCTATCACACAGCCTTCTTCTGAATGTTGTTCTATTGCACTGCGTTCTGTCACCGAGCTTGATCTGAATGATGTTCTTTTGTACTGCGTTCTCTGTCACCGAGCTGATCTGAATGATTTTTCTTTTGTACTGTCAGTGCAACACATGGCCTTTCTCGCACGTCTGCTCGGTTTGTCATTTCTGATTTCTGTTCTTTTGCACCGTTTTCTCCATCACTGATCCTTCTTCTGCATTGTGTTCTTCTGTACTGTATTCTCTATCAGAAGCATTTTTTTCCTTCTTCGTTGTTTTGTACTTTTGCACCACGTCTCTTTCCCAGGGCCCTTTGAATTCTATTCCTTTGTGCTGTGTTCTCTATCACAGAACTTTCGTCTCTATTCATTTCTTTTTGCACTGTGCTCCGTATCACAGAGCCTTCTTCTGAATTCTTTTTTTTTAATTAGGTTCTCTGTCTTGCTCGAAATTCAGTCTCTGTATGACTGGATTTTTTTATGACAGGTCTTTCTCCTGAATTAAGGGGGGGGGGGGGGGGGGGGGGGGGGGGGGTTGTGCTGTATTCTCTCTCACAAGTTTTTTTTTCTCTTTCAGAATCTGCCTAGTTTGTCTTTGTGTTCTCTACTACAGAGTCTTCTCCTGAATGCTATTCTTACGTACTATATTCTCTATCACAGACCCTTTCTGCATTCAGTTCATTTGTACTGTGTTCTCTATCGCAGAATCTTCCTCTGCGTTCTGTTGTTTTGCATCATGTTCACTTTCAGGATTCAGTTCTCTTTGCGCTGCGTCTCTCTCACAGAATCTCCGAGTCACTTCTTTCTTTTGCACAATGTCATTCTCTCTCTCTCTCTCTCTCTCTCTCTCTCTCTCTCTCTCTCTCTCTCCTCTCTTCTTCCTCTCTCTCTTTCTCTCTCTCTCTCGCTCTCTCTCTCTCCTCTCTCTCTCTTTCCCCCCTCTCTCTCTCTCACAACCTAGCTTGAGTACGCTGCATTCTATATTAAAGATCCGTCTCCATGAAAACGCAGCATTATCATCTCCTCTGCTATTGACGCTCTTTGGGATCCCAGGACTAAACGAAAACACAGCGTTCTTCCATCGCAAAGACTTCACCCCGGGCGCGGTGTTTTCCATCACACAGACGTTTCAGTGCGCGCTGCTGTCTGTCTCAATATTCCAGAGATGAGTGGAGCACCGTTTTCTCTATCGCCACACACAATCTGCACAAATTCAGAAGACTCTGGGACCTTGCGTGTACTGTGAAACAGCTGATGACAAGATTGAGCACAGAGCAAGCTGGAGCTCCTCCGCATTGTTTACGGCGTGATGAATCTCCTGTTTCAGATTAGAGAAACGGCGGAGGTGGGGATGAAAAAAAAGAAAGAGAAGAGAGAGAGAGAGAGAAGAGAGAGAGAGAGAGAGAGAGGAGAGAGAAAGAGAGAGAGAGAGAGACTCACACCACACACACACACACACACACACACACACACACACACAGACTGTCAGACAGACAGACAGACAGACGACAGACGAACGGACGGGCGGACAGAGACAGAGGAACCGAGACAAAGAAACAGCCAGCCAGACAGAGACAGAGAGAGGCATACAGAGAGAGAGAGAGAGAGAGAGAGAGAGAGAGAGAGAGAGAGAGAGAGAGAGAAGAGAGAGAGAGAGAGAAGAGGGGGGGAACGTCAGACAGGCAGACAGACACAGACAGACAGACGGACAAAGACAGACAGACAGACAAAGACAGAGAGAGGCACAAAGAAATACAGAGAGAGAGGGGGGGGGGAAAGAGACAGACAGACTGACAGACAGAGACAGAGAGAGAAAGAGAAAAAAAAGACAGACAGACCGACTGACAGAAGAAACAGAAACAGAGACAGACAGACAGACAGACAGACAGACAGAGGGCCTAGGGGCGAAGGTATGCGAGGAATGGGATAAGCACATTCTCCACGAAAAGAAAAAATCTGGATTGCACAAGGAAACCCCATCATTAGAAGCCGCCCACAACACAACTCCACAAAAAACGCAACGACATATCCAAACAACACCACACAGGACCAGACTAAACAACAGCGACATCAGCGGGACATGTGTGAAGAAACACGAACCAAGTCAGCAAGCAGATGGCTGCACTCACCTGCTCCCGTCCCGACATGCCGTAGGACGCCATGTGGAACATGACGTCACTTCCTTCCACAGCCCTCTTCACGTCATCGTAGTTTCTGATGTCGCCCTGTTCGTCACCAAACATAATACATTTCAACATCAGGCAGTTATTCTATCGTTCAGTTTATCATTGATGATGGGCACATTATCATAACTATGCCATATTACGACCAACTGGTGATGTTTTCTTCTGGGTGTTAGTCGTGGTGTCTTAGAAAGTGGACAAGAGGAGAATGCTTAGCGGCGCCTACCGCCTCTCCCAATGATTGTAACAAAGGTAATAGAAGGAAGGAACACAAACATGCCGGGTGTGGCAAGAGCTTGCCTAACCCGTCCTCCAAGTATGACGTAGGTTTGTTGGGTCGGCTGGTTGGTTGGTTGGGTTTGGTTTTGGTTTTTTGTCGTTGTTGCTGTTGTTGTTGCTTGTGTGTTTTTGGTTTTTGTTCTTGCATTTTTTTTGTTGGGGGGGGGGGGGGGGGCTGTTGTTTTTGTTATGTTTCTTTTTTTTTTCTCACTGCGTGTGTGTGTGTGTGTGTGTGTGTGTGTGTGTGTGTGTGTGTGTGTGTGTGTGTGTGTGTGTGTGTGTGCGTGAGAGAGAGAGAGAGAGAGAGAGGAGAGAGAGAGAGACAGAGAGACAAAGAGACAGAGAGACAGTGAGAGACAGAAAGAGACAGAGACAGAGAAAGAGAGAATTCAGGTATTGCCTTTCTCCTTCGAATCTGTTACTGAGAGAGAGACACTTCGACACTTTGATATTTTATTGTCATCACCAAAGAGGTCTTTTGACAAGGAGGGAGGGGGTAACAGAACAATAACACTTCCCTTTTCCTTTCCTGCAAACACATAGTACGCATTCATTCTTAGTGTGTATCAAATCAAAGGTTAACAAAAACAAATAAATTCGTAACATTTCCTTATGTCCTCACGCCACAGGATCAATGCAGTAAGGTTTTAAGAAAAAAAATCGGAAGACTGACTCGACCATCCACTCAATCAATGTGATTGTATTTACGATCTCTTCACATCGTGAATGTACTATATTCATAATCTCTTATACTAGGATGAAAGAAGAGAGAGAGGAAGAGACGAGTAGAAGAGA
>CM031595.1:176398072-176423072 GCA_018398815.1 Conus ventricosus
GTGTGTGTGTGTGTGTGTGTGTGTGTGTGTGTGTGTAAGTAGCGCGCGCGCGCGCACGCCTGTGTGGGTGCCTGTGGTGGTGTGTTTGTGGGTCTGTGTATATCTGTGATGTGATTGTGTGTCGTCGCGGTGCGTATGTGCATACCCGGCAAGTGTGCATACGGCGCGGCGCGCGCTGTGTGTGTGTATGGATGTGTGTGTGTGTGTGGTGTTAGTGCGTGCGTGCCTGTCATGCATGTGTGTGTGTGGTGTGATGTTTGAGAGAGAGAGTTTTGGGGATCGTATTTGTCATTTTCTAATAGTTACGACATGTCTTCAAACCGTTAAATCATGCACTTCAAACTATCGGTTGGACTTCAATTAGCCTGCGATTTCAAACTGTAATAGCGCTTATCTTGTCATGTCTCTCTCTCTCTATCTCTCTCTCTCCTCCATCTATCCTCTCTCTCTCTTATCTCTTCATCTCCTATCTCTCTCTTCTCTCTCTCTCTCTCCCCTCTCTCTGTCTGGCTGATCTGTCTATGTACCCCCCCTCTCCACTCTGTGTGTGTGTGTTGTGTGTGTGTGTGTGTGTGTGTGTGTGTGTGGTGTGTGGGTGTTGTCTGTCTGGCTGTCTGTCTGTCTGTCTGTCTGTTCTGTCTGTCTCTCTCTCTCTTCTCCTCTCAATCTCCCTCTCTCTCTCTCTCTTTCCTCTCTCGCTCTCTCTCTCTCTCTCTATCTCGACTCTCTCTCCTCTATCTCAATTTCTCTCTATCTGTCCACTCAAAAACACACACACTACACACTACCACTCACACACTCAACACCACACACACTCACACACACACACACTCATATAACAAGGAAAATAAGAGACGTTGTTTGGCCGTGTCAAAAACACTCCTTATATAAGGGCCATTCCAAGTCGTTAACTGTAGTTACTGAGGCTTCGTATGGTCGGGAACCGAACAATATAGAGGCACATTGTTAAAACTGAACAAAAAAAGGCTCTATTTCTTGGCTTTCTATATTTATATATATATTTAGTGAGAGGAGAGAGAGGAGAGTGTGTGTGTGTGTGTTTGTGTGTGTGGGTGTGTGTGTGTGTGTGTTGTGTGTGTGTGTGTTGTGTTCGTGCAAATGCGAGCGCGTGTGTGTGTTTGGGAAAAGTGTTTTCATTGTTATTTTAATACCGTTCTTCGTTTTTAGTTATTGAAGATAGACGAGAGAGGAGAGTGTGTGAGAGAGAAGACGAGGAGATGTGAGAGGAGAGAGTGATGAGAGAGAGAGAGAGGACAGACAGACAGACAGACAGACAGAGAGACAGACAGACAGACCGAGAGACAGAGAGACTGGAGAGAGAGAGAGAGAGAAGAGAGTGATGAGTGAGAGAGAATCAGGATCAAGGAATCAGAAGAAGAAGAAGTAAAAAGAATAGGATAAGCGGGGGGCAATTCACTTATTGGCGCTGGAGTTACGGAAGGCATTCTGCACTTACATCATTAGCAACGCTTGACGTAGTTCCACATGTACACACTTAGTGGGAGGGAATTTTCAATTATTGACTGATACAATTCGTTTAATGGACTGACAAGTACGTTCCCTCTGTGGAGGAAAACAATGTTTTAGTTTCTGCCCACTCAGGTTGAGTAGTGGACGTCAGTGCTTTGAGTCACAACACACCACCACATCACACACACACACCACACACGCTACACAACACTCTACACAACCAGACACGCACATACTCATTAAAGCACACATAGATAAATGGGTGCATCTAAGATGTGTTTACTCACACACACACACACCACACACACCACACCACACCACACACACTCACAACACACACCAGACCCGCACGCATTCGTTAACGCTTGCACACATTAGAACAATGGGGCGCACTCAGATGTGTTATGTTTGGTTTGAGTCTTTTGTTTTCTTTTTTTGCTGTAATCTTCACTTCTGATGTTCTTTTTGTCCAAAAATTTCTAATAAAATCATTTTTGGCTTGATCTGAGACATCCATGCAATACCAATTCAACATGAAGGAAAGAGGTGCTGGGCTGAGGAGACGAAGAGGATTGTGAGGAGAAGAAGACATTGGGTTAAAATGGAAAAGCGCTTCCCGAATACAGGACTATCTTTAGGTTACACAGAGAAACGGGAGGAATGATGTGGATGAAGAGAGAGAGAGAGAGAGAGGAGGGTGGAGGGGAGACGAGAGAAGAGAGCGATAGACGAGAGGGAGTAGAGAGAGAGAGTAGAAAGGGGGGAGAGTTAGAGTGAGGGACAGAAAGGGACAGGACTGACAACAGACAGATACGACAGCATGGACGGACAGACGACCCGAAAGAGAGACCAGAAAGGACAGTAATTAATGAGTCTGAGAGGAAAGAGTTTGGATCTGACAGACTTCTGAGTGTTCTTTGTTTCAGCAAAGAGAGTTTGGAATGTGCGTTGGGAACTTTAAAGCAACCAAGGGTACCGAAACGGGGACAAAAACATCTAATGACAGAGACAAACATAGATCAAAACCATGTAAAAAACTAAAATTGAAAGGACAGAGGGGATGGAGAGGAACGGGTATCGGTGTGTGTGGGTGGAGACAAAGTGAAATGACACAGGACAGTCCAAAAGCAAATACGCAGAAAAGTGAGAGATTGGCAAACAGAGTATGATGCGGAAAGAGGAGAGAGGGGTCATGGTCGGTGGGGGTAAAGATACTGTTAATGCCAAAGAGGAGGATAAAAAAGGGCGATGGGGTTAAAAACATCACAATCAGCTCTGAACAATTCTCTGTTGTCATTCGCCAAGCTCCCAACCAACCTGGCATGACGCCATCATCACACTGCATATATGAAAACTAGGAAAGGAACTCTGCTGGTGATCGCCCATGTCCCAAACAATTTGGAGTTATGCTATCAAGAGCACATCAAAAACAACTAAGAGGAATCCTCTGGGGTGATCGACAAACTCCAAATGGCCCTGACATGAGGTCATATGAACGAAGACAAACCACGAGCCGCCATGCTGGTGCGACAGTGATCGCCCTTCTGGGACTGCGACACGGGACAATGTCTGACACCATAGATGCGGAATCTGGTTTTGATAGTTTTTCATCCGTATCTCCCTAAAACGGAGTATCGAGTATGGCCCTCTTCCTGTGACTGTATGAAAAACGTCCTGAAGGAGCAGAATAAAAGACAGGCTGAGGGCAGATGGATGGAGGAGCGGGGAAGGGGGTGTTTTGGACACGAGGGAAAGAGCGAGAGAAATCAGACAGGAGACAGAGAATGTGTATGTGTATGTGAGAGAGAGAGAGAGAGAGAGAGAGAGATGTAGAGGAGAGAGAGAGAGAGAGAGAGTCAGACAGGGACAGATGGACGGACAGAGAGACAGACTGACAGGCAGACAGACAGTTGTAGAGCGTAAGAGATAAGAAGATGAGACGAAGAGAGAGAGAGGAGAGATGCAGGAGAGAGAAGAGAGAGAGACAGAGACAGAGACAGAGGAACAGAGAGACAGAGAGATGTTTCCTCTAATCTGCTAGCAATTATCATAATCCCCGTCATGTATAACAAATACAGCTCGGGGTCTGAACTACTACGAACCGGGAACCTGGGATAAAAACAGGGAGGGGAGCTCTACAGAGTTCCGGGCAGGGACAAGAAAAAGCGGTTGTTTAGAATGGGAGGGAGGGGGGGGGGTGTAAAATAAAAATGAAGAAGATTAACAGGCCAAATGTCGCCAAGCTACCACACTAGACGCGCTTGTGTCTTGGCTGATCTTTCCTACACGGACCAATGCCGCAATTACAAACTATCTTCGCATGAAGTCCAGGCTGTCAACGCCCCGCACCTTTGAGGCTTCTCCCACACTCCCAACAGAGTCAGCCAAACGGCAACGGTCTTAAACCGCCGCTGGGAATGTGGTGGTACCTGGTTTTATAGGCAAGAGGAAACATGTCCCGTTAAAGACTGCGATCGTGATCGAGAAATAAAACAGCGACGCCCTTTTGGCCCGTGAACAGATGTTTCTTGTGTTTGGCAAAGCTGCACGAGAATTGAAAAAAGAGAGTGAAAAAAAAGGTGGTGAGGTGGGATAAGATTCCATGTTCCGGACATGTGGGAATGAGATTAGCTTCGAGTTATTGATGCACAGATACATGTATGGGATGTAATGAGTGTGTGTGTGTTGTGTGTGTTTGTGTGGTGTGTGTGTGTGTGGGGGACGCTTTGCTACAGCGACTGAGAGTGGAGACTGACAGTCAAGGTGTTTGTTTGCCAGTTCATGTGTTCATAACACAAGCCGACCGAAAGGGCCTGAACAGGACCATCACCTCGTCAATTTGACTAAAGTGTGGAGATATACTGCAAAATGCCAACAAAATTCCAAGGAAATGCTGTTGTACCTCACACAATCCTCACTGCTTCGCTTGTACGTTGTGATAGTGTTTACCAGCTGACTTACTGTGCGTGATTGAAATCTCTCCTCTCCCCTCTCCCGCCCCCCCCACCCCCCCCCCCCCCACCCCCCCCCCCCCCCCCCCCCCCCCCCCCTCCTCCCTTAGGAATTGTCATGTTGCTCACTGGAGCCGGGTTGTGGTACGCAGAGTAGAACAAAGCTTACTTGTAACATGATTTCGATGCATGTATTGAGCCTGATTGTGTGTGTGGGTGTGTGTTGTGTGTGTGTGTGTGTGTGTGTGTGTGTTCTTGTGTGTGTGTGTGCTGCGCGCGCGTGCGTGGAAGAGGGGAGGGGGGGGTGCGGTGCGAGGCGGAATGTGTGTGATGTGTGTGTGATGTGTGTGTGGTGTGTGTGGGTGTGTGTGTGCTGTGTGTGTGTGTGTGTGTGTGTGCGTGTGGTTGGGGTCGTGTGTGGTGTGTGTGTGTGTGTGGTGTGGGTGTGTGTGTGTGTGTGTGTGTGTTGTGTGTGTGTGTGTGGGTTTGTTGTGATGTGGGAGCGTGCGTGCGTGCGTGCAGTGCGTGCGTGTGTGACTTGGGTAGTGCGTTGTTGCATACGTATGTCTTTTGTGGCGTGCGTGAATACGAAGCGTGGATGCTCTCAGTGCGTGCATGTGTTTTCCTAGGCTGTAAAGAGGGTTTAGCCTAACACTCGGGTGGGGTGGGATTAAAACTGAATGACTTGATTAATCTTCACCCAATGGCGAGATATTAAGTCATAACAACAAGCAACAAAATCAATATTAGTCTAAATAGAAAAACTTCAGAACGAATTGATTAATCTTACGCATTTAGGCCTCATAGTTTTTACACGAACAAGTTTTGACAGAGAGTATGATAAAAACAAAACTGGATTAGATTAAGTTCTGTTATAAAACTATGGAGCAGTTAAACTTTATGACAAAAACTCCTCATTGCTCATTGATTTGTGGGCAGACTGGTTGTGGAAAAACAATATTTATCCTCGACCTGTTACAAACAGTTTATCGTTATAATTTTAATCATATTGGGGTTTTCTGTCCAACACTTAAATGGAACAAAGCATATCATGATAGAAGGTTTATATGGACTGATAATAACATATTTTTAGTTAATCCTAGCAATAAACTGAGTGAGTGTTTAGAACAGTTTTATAACTGTTTGAAGGAACGCAGACACTATTTATTATAGATGACTGTTCGGCAGAAAGAGACATAGTTAAAAAGAGAAACACTTTGTCGAAACTAGCTTTCAGCGGAAGACATGCTGGAAAGTGTGTGGATTTTATGCCAAAATATAACTCGGTTTTAAAAGACTTTAGAGAAACATTAAAGACTGTAGTTTTATTTCACATGAAAGACAAAGACTCATTTGAAGAATGTTTGCGCGAAAATGATGTTATTGAAAATGACCAGGAAAAACATAGGATTAAACAAAAACTGAAATCTGAAAAGTTTAGTAAATTAGTATTGAAAACGGATAACCCTACACAGTATGTTTGTTTGTAGGGTCGTTATTTTTTAGTTATTGAAGTCTTACTTGTCAGAGAACGGGGAAAAGGGGCATTCTGGGTTACTTTCGCCCGAACTGAGTGAGGGCGGAAGTGGCCCAGAATGCCCCTTTCCCTGTTCTCTAGGCTTCTCCCACCACTCCCACAGAGACAGCCAAACGGCCGGTCCATAAACGCCGCTGGAATGTGGAGGTACCTGGTTTTTATGGGCAGAGGAACAGTCCGTTAACGACTGCGAGTGATCGGAAAACCAGCGACGCCCTTTTTGCCGTGAACAGATGTTCTGTGTTTGGCAACTGCACGAGAAATGAAAAAGAGAGAGAAAAAAAAGGTGGTGAGGGGAAAAGATTTCCATGTTCCGACCATGTGGGAATGAGATCTCTCGAGTTATTGATGCACAGAACATGTATGGATGTAAGAGTGTGTGTGTGTTGTGTGTGTGTGTGTGTGTGGACGCATGCTACAGAGACAGAGAGTGAGACTGACAGTCAAGGTGATAGTTTTCCAGTTCATGTTGTTCATAACCCAGCCGACCGGAAATGGCCTTAACAGGACCATCACCTCGTCCAAGTAGACTAAAGTTGGAGATATTGCAAAATGCCACAAACTCAAGGAAACTGTTTGTACCTCACACAATCCTCACTGCTTCGGCTGTACGTTGCTGATAGTGTTTACCAGCTGACTAACTGTGCAGTGATTGAAAAACTCTCCTCTCCCCCCTCTCCCCCCCCCCCCCCCCCCCCCCTCCTCCCCTTAGGAATGTCATGTTGCTCACTGGAGCCGGGTGTGTTACGCAGATTAGAACCAAAGCTTACATGAACATGATTGTCGATGCATGTAATGAGCCTGATTGTGTGTGTGTGTGTGTGTGTGTGTGTGTGTGTGTGTGTGTGTGTGTGTTGTGTGTGTGTGTGTTGCGCGCGCGCGTGCGTGGAAGAGGGGGAGGGGGGGGGGTGCGGAGCGAGGGCGGTATGTGGTGTGATGTGTGTGTGTGTGTGTGTGTGTGTGTGTGTGTGTGTGTGTGTGTGTGTGCGTGTGTGGTGTGTTCGTGTGTGTGTGTGTGTGTGTGTGTGTGTGTGTGTGTGTGTGTGTGTGTGTGTGTGTGTGTGTGTGTTTTGTGTGTGTGGGAGCGTGCGTGCGTGCGTGCGTGCGTGCGTGTGTGACTTGGGTAGTGCGTAGTGCATACGTATGTCTTTGTGGGCGTGCGTGCATACGAGCGTGCGTGCATGTGTTTTCCTAAGCTGTAAAGAGGGTTTAGCCAAACACTCGGGTGGGGTGGGAGCATAGACCTGGTTCGCATAGAGCCCGACCTCTTTTCTCCCACACATCTTCAAAATAATCTGCACCTTCTAAGTAGTTGATTTACAAACAAATACATTTTTGAAAAATGAACTACTATAATGTCGAAAAGTGATTTTTTTTTTTAAAGAGGGGAGGGGAGGGAGGGGGAGGGGCAACAATGGGGGCAGATGGAGGAGATAAGAGAAAGGAAAAACAAACACCCGAATGTGCCGTCGGGACACGGAGTACTGTCCTCAGCTGCCGAATCAGCTAGCCGCCAACAATCCTGCAGTACCCTTAGAAGCCTGCGCTGTGTTGACATTGGCTGCAAACACGCACAGGGCCCTTCATTCAGACGTCAACGGGCGTAACTGCTCCCTGCCAGATGCCATTGTGTGATGATGGCCACCAGACGCGACACAACAGAACCTCCATGGAAGCATCCCTGTGGGTGTACCAGCCCCTGTGGGTGTACCAGCCCCTGTGGTGTACCAGCCCCTTGGGAGTACCAGCCCCTGTGGGTGTACCAGCCCCTGTGGGTGTACCAGCCCCTGTGGGTGTACCAGCCCCTGTAGGTGTACCAGCCCCTGTGGGTGTACCAGCCCCTATGGGTGTACCAGCCCCTGTGGGAGTACCAGCCCCTGTGGGAGTACCAGCCCCTGTGGATGTACCAGCCCGTATTTCCATGTCTGCAGAGCCCACCGGCGAAAGACGCCACCACCAGGCACACAGCTGGATCCTACAGCCCCACTCGCTGTTTCGCTGAGAGGTGAAAACAGTACATCTCCAGACACAGCCTAGCTTTTGCCACACAGTCTTAGGTGCCCTCTGAAGATGAGCCCGGCTTGCAGTCTTTCCCACTGTCAAAAGGACTTTCCCTTGTGCTCGGTGGAGCTTTTCCCAACCGTCACGGGGCCTTGTTAGGTAGGCACTCAAGTCTGACCAGCGCATTGGGCTAATGCGTAAGTCACACATCTGCTAAGTCGTAGCCACGAGACCCTCTTCTTCAATTCCCTCATCTTAGTTGTTAATTCATTTATCCATCAGCTTAAAATCATGCGTAGTGTGGTGTCAAAACTTAGCGGATGTGGTGTAGCGTATATGGACTAGTCCGCACGCAGTGACGCCTCCTTGATGAAAACTGAAACTGAAACTTTCCCCGGAGGTGCCAGTGGGATCCAGAGAAGTAGGCTACTGTCTTTCACTGCCAGCAATCCGGCAACACCCTTGGAAGCATGCACTGTGTTGACGTATCATGTTGTAGGCGCGCACAGGACCTTCCTGTAAGACGTCACGGGTCATGACTGCTCCCTGGCATATGCCACTGTGTGATGGCCGCTGAGCGCGACACAACAGAACCCCACCCTCAAAGAAGCGTCTCCATAGATGTGTCAGCCTTCATCACGTGTGGCTTGAAAAGTGGAGTTGTGTGTCAAAATGGCATGTACTATTCCGCATTTCTCACTGTCGAATTTCACAGACCATTCTTTAGTCCACTGAAGAGTTGTGTGTCAAAATGGCATGTACTATTCCGCATTTCTCACTGTCGAATTCCACAGACCATTCTTTAGTCCACTGAAGAGTTGTGTGTCAAAATGGCATGTACTATTCCGCATTTCTCACTGTCGAATTCCACAGATCATTCTTTAGTCCACTGAAGAGTTGTGTGTCAAAATGGCATGTACTATTCCGCATTTCTCACTGTCGAATTCCACAGACCATTCTTTAGTCCACTGAAGAGTTGTGTGTCAACATGGCATGTACTATTCCGCATTTCTCACTGTCGAATTCCACAGACCATTCTTTAGTCCACTGAAGAGTTGTGTGTCAAAATGGCATGTACTATTCCGCATTTCTCACTGTCGAATTCCACAGACCATTCTTTAGTCCACTGAAGAGTTGTGTGTCAACATGGCATGTACTACTCCGCATTTCTCACTGTCGAATTCCACAGACCATTCTTTAGTCCACTGAAGAGTTGTGTGTCAAAATGGCATGTACTATTCCGCATTTCTCACTGTCGAATTCCACAGACCATTCTTTAGTCCACTGAAGAGTTGTGTGTCAAAATGGCATGTACTATTCCGCATTTCTCACTGTCGAATTTCACAGACCATTCTTTAGTCCACTGAATAGGTTCGTGCTGCACTCTCGCTCTCGAAAAAAAAAGTCCACTCTCATTAAATGATAAATAAAAGGGCAATTTTTTGCTACCATCGTGATATAATTAAAGGCATGTAACTCCGGGTCAATGGTGTCCAAATCATATAAAGAGAGACAAACAAGTGAGACTATATTCATCCTACCGACACAGTTATCGAAGAGTTTCGGCCCTTCGGATGCTAATCAGCTCATGTTACTTTAGCAAACTCGCTTTGCTTTTAAGACTGCTGAAACCGAAGTAAAGTCTAGGAGTACTCAAACTGTGGTGCAAAAAGCTGAATTGTTCTTCTTCTTGTACAGCTTCATGTATGCGCTGATACATGTTGATAATTTCACAAACCCAAGAAGCCTTTGAAACAACACTATCAAACACTCCTTTCCTGCTCGCCTGGTTCGTTATATGAAGTTCAGACTTCATTCTATCTTGAATCCACTCAACTGCCGCCGCGCTCAGCACCGCAGAATTGGTCAGAAAGACATTCCTGGCATGATTGGACTCGGTCTTAAAATAGACGCGAGGAAAGATCGCCGGGGAGTTCTCTAAAAACGGGACAGCATGCATTGACGCAGTTACTGGCCTTTTCATGCTGTTTCTTTATCCGGTTTTTGATGCTGTGCAATCGGTACCGCGAAAAGCAAGTAACACTGCAAGGGTGGATGGTGTGGTTGGGTAGGGGAACTGGGTTACCAATCGCGAGAAAGTTTACAGAATTCAGCAGATCGTGTTACCTACCACATACGCTAATCAATCTCTCTCTCTCTCTCTCTCTCTCTCTCTCTCTCTCTCTCTCTCTCTCTCTCTAATATATATATATATATATATATATATATAATATATATATATATATATATAATATAGACAGATATAGATACAGATACAGACAGATAGATAGATGGGTATAGATACCTATATAGATATATGTATATAAACAAGACACAACCTTTAAACCACAACGTTATGACTGGTGTTTCACATAAATGTTGTCCGAAAGCGCTAAGATCTGAAATGAAATCTTTTCCAGTCTGGCATCTCCATGATGTTTTTCCCATGCACCATTACCATCCACTTTGGCTGACTAGTACATAGAGCAAATAAAATCTCATTTTTCTAATGACTTGCAATGGGCATCATGAGCAACACGGTTCGAGAGTTATGTACCCTTATTCATTGTTTCACAGTTCAGTTCAGTTCAGTTCAGTGGTTTCTTTAATGTCTTTTCATCGACAGATAATATATGACACTTAACTACAAAAAAAAACCCACCTTGACACTTAACTTATCATCCACGTTAGTACTTTCAAATCCACATCTGATATATGCATATTTACATAGGTGAAATACCCAAGTGGTACGCAAAACCGTTGATCTTTGTAAAAAAAAAAAAGTGCAACCTGTGACTGCGAAATAACCATGACAATTTCAGCAACATATGAACCATATAAGACAGTACTGACATTATCAAAGTTAGTCATCTCAGTACCTTTCTCCTGATAGAGCGAGGTCAACACTGAGCATTCATACAAAAGATGATGTACAGAAATGTTTTCTCTGCATTGCTTCACAATCGCAACAAAATCACATTGTTTCTTCTCTCCCTCCCCTCCCCCCCCCCCCCCCCCCCCCCCCCCCCCACCTTAACTCCGTGAACAGACGTTGGGACGCCGCCGGAGAACGGTCCACAGGTTCTTTGAGTTCTGTCTGTTGTGTGCCATGGCCTTCGTCTCTGCAAATGGTTCTTCTTGTCCAGGGCATCGTTTCTCCTGTTTTCCTCCTCTGTCCCCCTCCCTCAACAATTTCCCCCAGGATTATTTAAGCTAAGCCATTGGGTCTCGTCACGTGGGCTTACACATGTACATCACGTTTTCTTCATTGATATCAACAGATCTTCATAATCATGGTCCCATGCGCTAGCTGATCGTTTGCTGCACTAGTTCCTTGGTGGTATGATCAGCACATCTGATGTTTTGTATCTGGCGATGAACACCTCATGTCCTAAGCTTGGAGACGTTTCACCAGATCCACGGTAAAGGTCCAAGCCTCGCGTGCATCCACAAAAATGGGATCTACAGTGTCCACAGAAGGCCGATTTGTGTATCAGGACGATGCTGTTGTCCCTTCATATAGATTTTAGACTGGACAGTACTGGTACTGCTTATGCTTCCCTTAAGATAATTTCTGGTTCGGACCTCTCACAGCTAATGATGTATCTCAGGTAACTGAACTGTTGAGCAGTTCCTAGCTTCTGACCATGAACAGTTGTATCAGTAATGATGATGGCGATCAGCTGGCCCTAAACATGTTCTTCTCGGCGCTGATTTTCCTGCCCTATCTTGCTGATGTTTCATCCACCTTACTTCTCCTGTTTCCACCAACGTTTCTTTTCTATCTTCGTTACATCTTCCACAATTTGTCTCTTTCTTTCCCTTCGTTCCTCGCCTAAAATCTCCGTGATTCACCACCAGTGAGATGGCGTTAGTGACTTTTTTTTTATCCCACCACTGAAGTAGCCAAAGTCTTCTGGGCTGGATTCTATACACAACAGCAACATGCATGTGTTTTATTTTCGTGTCATACGACCCACCAATACATGAGGGCCTGCTCTTCTCCGAAAAGGAAAATGGGACTGAACGTGCAAACAAGACTTGTGTATGCGTTCACACACAGGACCTCGGTTTAAAGACTCATCGAAACAGCAGTTCCACAGCTCTTAACACCAAGCGGAAAATCCCTCTACATTGTATAGCAATCGAACCTAGCGCTTGGCACATGAGTCCGACACCTTAGTCACGAGGCCGACCAGCCTCCCCTCCCAGCTATAACCTCTCCCTCTCACAAACGTGTCTCAGTGTCGTCAGTATCTTTCTTTCTCTTCTTTGTTTTGTTTTGTTTTGGTTTGCATTGTTTTATTGATGAAGTACAAAGTGGGGCTAGCTTTTATAAAATAACATTGCAGGCCCCTGAAATGTCCAGAAGAAGATAATATTGATTTTTTCCTTGTGGCCTTATTTTATTTCCTTCTATCTTTCAAAAGATCTGCGAGGCTATTGAATGTGATTGTCCTGGGTGTCATAATCAATTATGCAGTATTTCATCGAAGTCTGAAGATCACGATAAACCAGGCGTTTTGGGGGAACGAGATAATTCCCAGTGTCAGCCGGTCATTTGCTGTGTCAACTGAGAGAGACACACATCAGCAGAACGTGCACGCCAAGGTGGCGCGATCACGATGGTTCGGCACATTTTGAAGCAGCGGTGTCGATAAAGCCCCCACTTTTCCCCCTCCGCTTCCCGCCAGCCTTTTCACACGCTGGTGCCAATGTGATGCCAGAAGAGATGGCAGCGTGTTCTTCCGGGAGAAAAGAGCAACGCTCGTTTCGTTCTGGACGACGGCTGCTATCTGGAATCAAATCGAGTTGTGGAAACGCATCATGGCGGCGAGTGTGTTGATTCATTTGAGTGCGACAAAGCCAGTCGATGGACTGAAGTGGTAGGGACAGGGACAGAGTAACCAATACGCTTAACACTTCGCAATGGAAACCTCTTGGCAAGCACAGGTAAAAAGGCAGGCTGCAAAGTTGGGGCCGACTATCTCGATTGTTTGAATGGGGAGGACAGGGGAGGGTGGGAAGACGGCTGGCTACTCGCCTTGTCAGCTGCTCTCCGGCTTCGGGCGTGAATGGAGTTGGCGACAGCGGCAGCAAGAGGGTGGGCATGGTGGGGGAGGAAGTGGGACAATTAGGACTGTTTCCGACACGCGTACGTGTTCTCCTCTCACGCAGCACTCCACTGAAAGCCTCCTTCCAATTCTTCTATTTTCAGAAAGGGGCGTTCCAGCCCCGGGCCTGTTTGGTCACGAAGCGTGATACAATCAGCAGGAGATCTGCCAAGCACGGCCACAATCAGCCCAGAAATGGCTGATCATACCCCGTCCTACTTCGTCGTCTCCTTCAGCTCCCAAACTACCACTGGGCCATCCTCGTTATCTTTGGGATCTGGTCTTCACTCGCCCTAGGCATGTATGACTCACTTGGTCGGCAGTTAGTCTTCTTCGCTTCTATGTCAAGGCCTAAGTTTCTGCAAATGTTCCCCTGTCCACTCTGCATTGTCTGTCATCGTTCTTTTTCTGTCTTCCCCTCCATTGCCCTCCTTCACCGAGACTGATGGATCTTGTTATAGGCCATTCCAACGTAGTTTTCTTTTACCGACAGAAGTCTGTAGATCTTCGTACAGTCCTAAGTGCTGTCTGGTGGCTTGACACACTTGTTGATTGGTGATGTGATCAGTCAATTGGACGTTTAGTATCTTGCGGTAGCATCTCATTTCCTGGGCTTAGATTCTTCTGTCCAGATCCGCAGTGAGGGACCATGTCTCGCATGCGCACAGGAAGATGTAATAGGCTACACCAACGCACGTTCGGAGCTTAATCTTGCATTTCATGGAGATGTTTTTGTACTTCTAGACAGTTCTCATCTGGGTAAGGCTGTCGTTGCCCTGGATAGGATTTCTGGTTCAGATTCCTCAATGTTAACGATGGATCACAGGTAAGTGAACTGAACTGATTCTAGCTTCTGACTGTGAAACAAAACGATGCTGTGGCTGGCCATCAGTCTGGTCAAAACGGTAATGCTGTGGCTGGCCATCAGTCTGGTCAAAACGGTAATGCTGTGGCTGGCCATCAGTCTGGTCTTCTGGGCGTGATCTGCATGCAGTATCTGGTTGATGTTTCATCCAGTCTTCAGCAAGCTGGGCTCTTCATCACTGCCCGCCCGGCCCTCGATGTCCTCTGCAAATCAGAGATCTGTGATGGTTCTGCCTCCGATGCAGACTGTGCTGAGATGATCTTCAACACTATCAGTCGTGATGTGTTCCGGGGATTTACTGAGAAGTGAGGGAGATAGGAGGCAGTCCTGATGACCTGCAGATGAAGTATGGAACCATTCTCCAACAGCGCCCTGTATTAGCACCGCACTAGTTGCTTTGGAATACAGATGGCGTTGTTAAGCTTCTGCCCGATGTTAAATCTCTTCATTGTGACCTATAGTGCCTGCTGCCAGATCCTGTCGAACGCCTTCGTGAAGTCCATGAAGATGTGGCAGAACTCCCTCTGGTCCAGATGGTCTAGGTTATAAATCTGTTCAGTGGTACTTGTGCCTTTGCAAAATCCACCCTGTTCTTCAGTAATGATGGATTTTGCTTGCGGTTGCAATCTCTAGAATGATTTTGTGCGTTACTTTGCTGGCGTGACTGACCTAGATGACAGTGCTGGAAGTTTCCTTCCATGAAAAGGACAATGAGTAGTGACTGACTCCATGGAGTGGGCCACTCTCCACTGTGCCAGATTGTGTTGCAGGTAACGGTTAGGATATCATCCCAGAGTTCTCTAGAGCTCTATAGGTCTGCAGGGATGTTGTCGGTGCCTGCAGGCTTCCCATACTTCAGCGATTTCACTTCATGACATCCTCACCGAGTACTGGAAAGTCGTCCTCATTGATGAATCCTATGGTGCCAGCGCATTTCAATCTCCTATCTTCGGTTTGGCCCCAGAAATGTCACATGAAAGATAGCTAATTATCTATTTTAGCTTTGATATTACGTATACCGTTCGTTCTTGGTAGTGACATACATATCTACAATAGACATGGATATCATCATCTCCACCCACCCCACCCCACCTCTCTCTCTCTCTCTGACAGAGGGATGTGCGTGCTAGACCAGTTAATGCGCTTGTGTGTGTGTATGTGTGTGTGTGTGTGGGGGGGGGGGGGGGGGGTGCGTGCGCGTGTGCCTGCGAATGTGCGTGCGTGCGTGCGTGCGCGTGTGTGTGTATGTGTCTCTGTGTTTGTAATACACCCCTAAAACGGCCTCTTGTGGTCGGCTGAGCTATAAACATGTATTGAATCGGTGTGTGTGTAAGAGAGAGAGAGGAGAGAGAGAGAGAGAGAGAGAGAGAGAGAGAGAGAGAGAGAGAGAGAGAGGGGAGTGTGGCTGTCTGTCTGTCTGCCTGCGCGTGTGTTTTGACACAGCCATGGATGTAGCAGAAGGAGTGGCAGCAGCAGTCAGCGATTGCAATAACATCAATTTCAGCAGGAAATTAGCAACGGGCTATTGAATTGAAAACCTTACGTGTTCTGCTTCCAATGCCGCTACTGTTTTCACTTCACTCTTACACATTTGCGCGCGCGCGCACACACACGCACGCACGCACGCACGCACGCACGCACGCACGCACGCACGCACACACACACACACACACACACACACACACACACAACACCGCAATCGGCTGACAGACATGGTTGCGCTGGAACATAGACGATGCATTCTAAAGAATTCTTGATAATGGGTATTCCATGGACAGCCAAGTCCATGATTTGGCGATGATGGGTTGTGAGTGTTTGAATGGAAGCTTGGAGGAGGGTGGGGCCTGCTGTGCTGTGGTGGGTGGATAGGGGGCGGGGAGGGAGGGGGGGGGGGGGGGTCAGCGGAAGGCGTGGTGGTGGAGGGGGTTTGAGGAAGAAGTGATAAAAGACACGACGTTGCTGTCGGTGTGAACGTGGCGCTGTCGTGTCCATCTAAATGTGGACGCACAGACAAAAGAGAGTTTTGAACTGGCACGAACGCAGGGCAGACTGGCGTGTAGTAGGCCTAGCTGTGCGCTAAAATATGCTGTGTGCGGCTGAGCTAGGTGGACGATCTTTCCTTCATTCAGGCAGGGTGCAGAAAACGCCACTCTACCCCATCCCCGCCCCTTACTGTTGAGAGAGAGAATGCTGCTTATGGCCCAGCCGACTGCAAAGGACCATAAGGCCATATCAGGGCTGTCACCACGTTGAAGTCAACTCTCAATTCATAACCACACACGCGCGCGCGCGCACGCACATACACACAGCAGGTATGATCTGTCAATGAAGGTTTATAGACGATGTTAAGCAATTAAGATTAGATTACGGTTCTGATTATAGTTAAGGTCTGATAAGTGAACAGTTTAGGTTAGTGTTATAATCCGGTTGGGTGGGATTAGAGTTATTGCATTTTTAAACTGGTGAGTCTTCCGGTCATTTTCTGAGCAAAGTCTCCAAATCTAAAGCATAATTTACATTCGGAACGTGTTGCAACACCTATATGACGATTTTCACAAACACATGGGAGATAATCACACACATATTATAGGAGACTGCTACACTTGTAAAGGTGAATAACACATAGGTGTGCGAGATTGTCGAATATGTATGATGTATGACAATGGCACAAACGTGAGCTTACAGGTGATTGGCATACACCTGCTGATGGGATAGAACGTATACACGAATGTCTGACACAGATAAACAGCACATGGCACAAGCGTCTGTGAATCGACACGAAACGTTTGGGAAAACACATGTAATGGAAGAATGGCAAAAATGTGTGTGAAACATGTAGCATAGTGGCGTAAATCTAGAAGACACTGGCACAAATGTGTGGGTGACTCTCAAGAACATGTAGAACAGTGGCAAAGTTACACGAGATGGGCACAATTTTTGGGGGGCTCTCATGAACATGTAGAACAGTGGCAAAGTTACACGAGATGGGCACAAATGTGTGGGGGGCTCTCATGAACATGTAGAACAGTGGCAAAGTTACACGAGATGGGCACAAATGTGTGGGTGACTCTCAAGAACATGTAGAAATTGTGGCAAAGTTACACGAGATGGGCACAAATGTGTGGGTGACTCTCAAGAACATGTAGAATTGTGGCAAAGTTACACGAGATGGGCACAAATGTGTGGGTGACTCTCAAGAACATGTAGAATTGTGGCAAAGTTACACGAGATGGGCACAAAGTGTGTGGGTGACTCTCATGAACATGTAGAATTGTGGCAAAGTTACATGAGATGGGCACAAATGTGTGGGTGACTCTCAAGAACATGTAGAACAGTGGCAAAGTTACACGAGATGGGCACAAATGTGTGGGCGACTCTCATGAACATGTAAAAATTGTGGCCAAAGTTACACGAGATGGGCACAAATGTGTGGGAGGCTCTCACGAACACGTAGAATAGTGGCGTAAATCTAGAGAAGACGAAAGTGTGGGAGCTTGGCACACACACACACACACACACACACACACACACACACACACACATGGATCAGACACAAAGACTTCACTGGAACTGGCAAGACCCATGTGAATGACCAACACACACACACACATACACTGACACAAACGGTCAGCTGCCTTGACGCAGTAGTAAGCACTGCAAGATCGTGGGCAGGGAGGTTGTGGATTCGATTCCCATCACGGCCATTAATTTGTGGGATTTTTCTCCCCAACCGACTCCTCTCCGACTTTGCTCTGGGCTCAAACGAGAAGGCTGGGACCATACATTTGATTTTCTAGCAGTTCATTGGTGCATCATCGGTATCGTTAAAATATACCGGCCAACACTGCAGGTGTCTGTATCTCTCGGGCCTGATTGACGCTGGGAGATGTTACGAAAGTAAGCGTACAGTTCAACCCTGTTATTTAGTCTTTAACCAGACAGAAACTTCACAGCATCTTATGCATCATCCTCATCCTCACTGATGAGCATAAAAACAGTATCATATTGTGAGGTGTTTCATGCTCAACTTTAGAATGAAACTTCACAGCATCTTATGCATCATCCTCATCCTCACTGATGAGCATAAAAACAGTATCATATTGTGAGGTGTTTCATGCTCAACTTTAGAATGAAACTTCACAGCATCTTATGCATCATCCTCATCCTCACTGATGAGCATAAAAACAGTATCACATTGTGAGGTGTTTCATGCTCAACTTTAGAATGAAACTTCACAGCATCTTATGCATCATCCTGATCCTCACTGATGAGCATAAAAGCAGTATCATATTGTGTGGTGTTTCATGCTCAACTTTCCCAGCGACCTCAGTTCGGATTTCCTCTCAACGTCTTGGTGAGTTCAGGCCGAGGTTGTCGGTATGGGCAAATCCATTGGGACTGTCGCTGGAAGGATGTAGTGGCTGCGCGACTAAGCAATTGTTGTTGTCAGCAAGGTGCTAAAATGGCGATGTCCTGTATCTGTTGGAGCAGAACATGCGCCTCTGAACACCACCCAAGTGACTCGGCAGCAGCGCAGTGTCTCCTCTAGTGGGTTGCCTCTTGATGACTTGATATTGACTGCTCCTCTTGATGACTTGATATTGACTGCTCCATGTGGACTGCCAGTGTCGAGGTCATGACGTGACAAGATGGGGGGCAGCTCTGAATGAAAAACCAGAATGAACAGCATGGGACTTGAGGCAATACCACAGAAGTTACAGTGGCACAAACATTGGTAGATTTGGCAGGAAGCATGTGAGAAACATGTGAGAACATGGCATGAATGTCGAGGAGAATGGCAGAAAGGTATCAGCGATCACAAATATCAAAAACTTTAGTTATCATAATTCTCTTCATGAAAATATGATATAACAGAGAGTATCATCATCATCATCATCATCATCATCATCATCATCATCATCATCATCATCATCATAACCTGTAACATGAAATGGAACTGTCTCAGTCTGCTCATATTTTGGACGCTGTATTTGAAAGCAATAGTCTGACAGAGTTAAAAAGAAACATCTGTTTAAATGCTTGCATGTCTGTTACTTCAGAATTTTTAAAAATAATTTTTATATAAAGTTCAACAATATTGTGTTACACAAGAGTATTTCACTTATGTAAATATGCATATATCAGATGTGGGTTTGAAAGTATTAGCATGGATGATAAGTTATGTAAGTTAAGTGTGAGGGGGTTTCTTTCTTTCTTTCTTTCTTTCTTTCTTTCTTTAAACTGTGTCTAATATCATCTGGTGATGAAAAGACATTAGAGACACCACTGAACTGAACTGATGTACTTCAGAACAACAAAAGTTATGACTGTTCTGAACTTCTTCCACTTGTGCGGACACATCATATGACAAACACACTACACTGTTTTGTGTGCAGGTATATACGCTACCATCATCAATCCAATGAAAATCTGTCTTTACCATATGAGATCATTAACAAGTTCAGATGGCAAGATAATAACAGTGACATTAGTGAATCGGTGAATTTGCAATTTAAATATATTTATCTTTTTCAGGGCAAACCAAAAACCAACACACACCATTTATCCTTACTACACTTGACAAAATCATTCCAAGTTGCTAAGCACAAAGTAAAATCTCCTAGAAATTGTAGCAACTCCAACTGAAGAAAGAATTGATGTATGTGTGTTGGTTGGGGGGAGGGGGGGGGGAGGGGAGCGGTGTAGAGGGATTAAGGGAGGGCAAATAGAGAAGGTATCTGTCCCTTTATTCTGACTATTTTCTTCTAAATTTCCCCCTTCCTCCCATCAGAGAGAGAGAGAGAGAGAGAGAGAGAGAGAGAGAGAGAGAGAGAGAGAGAGAGAGAGAGAGGGGAGAGAAACAGAGAGAGAGAGAGAGAGAGAGAGAGAGAAAGAGAGACAGACAGACAGAAAGACAGACAGACAGACAGAAAGACAGACAGACAGAAACAGAGGGACAGAGAGACAGGGAGAGACAGAGAATGAGAGACAACGACAGAGACACAGAGAGAGAGAGAGAACAGACAGACAGACAGACAGACAGACAGACAGACAGACAGACAGACAGACAGATAGACAGACAGAGACAGACAGACAGAGAGAAAGAGAATCAGAGATAAAGAGACAAATAGGCAGACAGACAGACAGACGGACGGACAGACAAAGACAGGCAGATTTTCCATATTTGCTCAAATTCATTTTTGTGAAAGTCCAAGGCATAAACGCACACATCCATTATCATTTTAAGACTGAAATTAAGAGAATGTCTACTTCAGTACCTGCCTTCAGGAGTACACCATATTTGTTTGTACTACCTGTCTGAACGCATGTTACTGTGCATGCACATGTAATGTGTACCCATGTACACAATCATTCCTGTCAGTGTGTGCTGCTGGTTTTCAGGGGATGGGGACCTACAGGAGGCAGCATCGCCATGGGCCGTGGCAGCACACACCAGTAGACTGTGAGTCCTGCCTCTCTGGCACCATGCTTACTGGGAGGGACACAGGTAAGGCACTGGATTCTGTTCTCAGCATGAAACACTATGGCCCCGCTTAAAGGCCAAAGGTTCCATTTTTTTTTTTTTTTCATGAAAGTAGTGACACTTACACTACATCTGAACCGCTGAACTCATTATGGACACACACACACACACACACAAGTTGAATTCATAATTAGGATTAAGATTCTACACTCCTAACTTCTCAATTTCTGAACAATAATTTAACTTATGAATGAATATTTAAACAGTTCATGTCTACAATGAGTTTATGTTGAATGTGTCCATGTGTGTGGGGCGAGGGGGAGGGAGGGGGAGGTTTGCTTGTGTGTGCATGTTTCTGTGTGTGTGTGTGCGTGTGTGTGTGTGTGTGTGTGTGTGGTGTGTGTGTGTGTGTGTGTGTGTGTGTGGCATGCATATGCATGCGAGTGTGTGTGCATGTGTGTGTGCGTGTGTGTGTGTGTGTGTGTGTGCGTGTGTGTGTGTGTGTGTGTGTGTGTGTGTGTGTGTGTGTGTGTGTGTGTGTGTGTGTGTGTGTGTGTGTCTGTATGTGCATAAGTGCATGCAAGGGTGGGGATGAGGATTGTGTGTGATGCTGTGTGTGTGTGTGTGTGTGTGTGTGTGTGTGTGCTGTAGTGCATAAGTGCATGCAAGGGTGGTGTGATGATGGATCCTGTGTGCGTGGATGCATTTGTTCATGTGTGCATGCGTGCGTGAATGTGTATGTGCATAGCATGTGTGTGTGTGTGTGTGTGTGTGTGTGTGTAGTGTTGTGTGTGTGTGTGTGTGTAAGTGTGTATGTTGTGTGTGTGTGTGTGTGTGTGTGTGTGGTGTGTGTTGTGTGTGTGTCTGCTGTCTGTCTGTCTGTCTGTCTGCTCTGCTGTCGTTTGTTTGTTTGTTCCTTTGTTCCTCAATCCCATCCAAGCGATTCCCTGTCTATTGATATTTGTGTTGAATACAAAGTATTGTGACAAACAGCACTTTCGATCTAATGATTGTATTTGTGTAGCTAATCCACATAATTATGACATTCATGAATAAAATGCATACATGTATGTATACATGGCATATCAGCATGCTCTTGATACATTTTTGAAGACAGAAAAACAAAGTTTATGATGATTGTAATATTGTTACTATATTACAGATGTTTTTTCACTTGTGTGTTATGGTGTTGTGCAAAAACAAATATGTCAACCAGAAAAAGGAAAGAATGGATTTCAGGCTTTTTTTCTATATTATCATACTATTTATAAGCAGTGCCGGAACAAAGTGGGACTCTCTGATTGGCCAGACTTGAGCACTCAGTGTGAAATACCTCCATAAATGCAAAACACCTCCTACTCAAGATCCCTGCGCAATGCAACAGGTAAGGAGAATGATTTTTTCCAGTGAAAGAATATCGTGAGAACTCATCCACTCTCATTCTCTTCCAAACATTTCTCTCCATCTCTTCCAGATTACTTCTGTCTCTCCTTGCTTCCCTCTCCTGTTTTTGTCTATCTGTCTCTCTGCCTTTGTCTCTGTCTCTTTCTCTTGTTCATGTAAACGTGAAATGCCATTAGCTGGTCTTTGTCATCAGCTGAGCTATAAACTCCATGATCTTATTCATACAGTATGCTAAACCCATGTCTAAGTTATCTGATGTATCGTGTACCCTGTTTATCTATCAGTCTGTGTACTGATCTGTCCATCTCTGTGCCTGCCTACCTGTCTGACTTTTCTGTCCATCCATCTATTCATCCATCTGTCCTACCATTTGTCTGTCTATCCACCAAGAGTCAACTTAATCCAGTCCCTCACAAACTACACAACAGTGGAAAGTTTGAAGGGAAGAACAATTCATGCAAATTCATTAAAAAACGGTGAAAATGAAACAAAAAAAGTGTGCATTTCAAACACTGTAAAATCAACAGAAAGCATTTAACATGCAAAATGTTAAACTAGAAAATAAATACTTTCAATAAATAATCACATGAGTGTGTGTGTACTGGGAAGAGAAAGAAAGAGGGAGAGGGAATAAGGGACAAATTAAAGGCAGACAAAATGTGAGACAGAGAGTGAAAGAAAGAGACACAAAGAGAGAGAGAGAGAGAGAGAGAGAGAGAGGAGAGAGAGAGAGAGAGAGAGAGAGACAGACAGAAGAAAACAGACAGACAGACAGACAGACAGACGAGACAGACAGACAGAGAACCAGTCAAAGAGTACAACTGAGACAGCGAAACTGAGAGAGTGAGAAAGTATGCATGACCAAAAAAGAACTGAAAATTGAAAGCAAAAGTGTAGCGAAAAACCAGTTATCAAGATTTAAAATTGTAAGAAAATAATCACATAAATACCGCATCTCACACCCAAGACCATCTCTCACCTACCACACCTCACACACAAGACCATCTCTCACCTACCACACCTCACACACAAGACCATCTCTCACCTACCACACCTCACACACAAGACCATCTCTCACCTGCACAAACTCCATGCCAGGCTGCAAGTTCCAGACAGGCTCCCTGATGTCCAGCAGCACCACCCTGTGGCCCTCTGCGGCAAGCTTCTTGCCCAGGGAGAACCCCGGGAAGCCTCCCCCACCCGTCACCACATGCTTCTCGCCTCTGGGGGGTTGGGCTCTCTGGCGGGTTGTCACGGGCATGGTGATCACACTAAGCGTTAACATGAAATGCAGAAAACATGTTCGTGTCTGTGTTAGAAATCAGTCAGATTTTGTTTTCATGTTTTAGAGAAGGAAATCCATGTTGTCAGCTGTTAGTCTTATAATGTTTACACACACACACACACACACACACACACACACACACACACACACACACACACACACACACTAACATATATCTCTATCTCTATAAATGTATATGTACACATGTGTGTCATGTGTGTGTGTGTGTGTGGTGTGTGTGTGTGTGTGTGTGTGTGTGTGTGTGTGTGTGTGTACTCCTAGATTTATATCTGTATTATGATCATCAACTACTCAACAAAAATCAACAAATAAATGCATTATTTAATTCACAACAATATGAATAAATGAATAAATCAAGCAACAAACATTGAAGTAATTCTTTTATAGGATTGAAATGTCCCAGATTAAAATTAGCAACAAATACAGCAAATCCAGTGCACACGCCTCTTGACTTCAAAACAAAAATATCACAGATACAAGAAACTTAATTGCTTTTTTCAAACAGAAAACAAAAAAATGACCATAATGAACAAAGCAAAACACACACACACACACACACACACACACACACACACACACACACACACACACACACACATACACACTATTAGCAGATGAGAAAATGTTTAAAATAAATAAATAAATAAATAAAAGAAACAGAGAAATTGTAAGACAGGTGAGTCTGGAGGGTGTATACTTCCCTAGTTCTGACTTCAGCCCTAGGTATTGACAAGCTTTATACTAAACACAGCCTGGCAGAAAGGGAGGTTTGTACAAGAACCCCAGAAATCACCCCAACTCTGAGTCGGAGGAGAGTTCAAATCCTAACTATAGTCATTGAGGGAAAACATGTTTCTTGACTCATCCATTTCTCATTAAGAAAACTGGGTTGGAGGGAGATGGCAGAAGGGGGAGTGTAAAGCTCCCCCCCCCCCCCCCCCCCCCCCATCCCTCCCTTCTATTTTGTTGTTTCAAAACTTTTGTTCAGTCAACAACAGGCAATGAATGAAAGCAAAATCAACATATTTTCTTTTTAATCTATTCCTGATCACCACAACGCAAAGTAGGCTGACTGGTTACACAATCATCTAACAACTCCACCAAGGTTATATCTAAAAAGAATAAAAGAAAAAAAAGAAAAGGATGTTTTGCAACCAACATACACAAATTACTCATGCATGCAAGACTCACTTTTATGGTTGTGATTTGGAATTCAATTATGTTACACACACACACACACACACACACACACACACACACACACACACACACCACACACTTTTTTTTTCTTTTAAAGCAGTCAAGAGAGCCTGTTTGGTATTAAATGTGTCCTTTTTCCTACATCACATGTGACAGAGATTCTCAAAGAGTTAAAGGTGTCTGGTATCAAAGTTATTAAAATGCTATCTAGCACGGTCTGGAATACATTGCACACAAGCTTTAAACTTCATTCTGACCATATTTTTCAGAAAAGGCAGAAGAACACTCCCCTGAATCTCAAAATGATTTGCGCTTATCAACAACAGGAGAAAATTCCTTCAAAAAGAGAAAGTTCTCTTGCATTAAGGGTTTCTGGGAGGTGGTTTCCTGGATAATTTGAATGGGTTGTTCTTTTCAAACATTAATTGATAACCCCTGCTAGGGAAATAGTAGAGAAGTCAGCTAAGGGTCTACGTATCACAAATTCAAAATATTATTTCCTTTTCTGTGGAGTATCAGAATGATCAACACAATTGCACAACTCAATTGCACTGATTTTCACACACACACACGCACGCATGTACGCACACACACACACACACACACACACACACACACACACACACACACACACAATGTACATATAT
>CM031595.1:176428072-176430572 GCA_018398815.1 Conus ventricosus
AACAAAAACACCAAAAAGAAGGAAAAAGATGACATGATTAGCCTAGTAATTGTTGTTATATTATACATCATACGCATTTATATATTAATACAGAAAGATATGTTCCTGAGACAGTAGCTAAAGCAGCTAGGTATTAGAAACCAAAGCTTCATAAGCAAGCCATCTGGCATGAAAATCCACGTGGTTCATGTTAGGTATGAGTTATAGTTTTCAATTTTATATCTATAGGTCAACATTTTCAAGAAAACTGCTACATGTGGAAGACTGCCTTCTAACTTACACTTATATAGGTAATATTTTGCTAGAAGAATAATGAAGTAAAAAATGTAATCAATTGCGATTGTTCTGTCGAAACCTAAAAGTATGAGAGACTCTGTTAGGCGTATATTTTGTGCATGAGTGCATTTCTCTTTTACCAAATCAATGAACCTACTCCAAAAACATTTGACATGAGTACATTTCCAAAACATATGGTCAATAGAATCTTTAAATAATCCGCAAAAACTGCATTTATCATTATCAGTAACACAGATTTCTTTCAAAATAACATTTGTGCCTAAACACCTGTGAATTATTCTTAGCTGAAACCACTTAAGTTTTACATATGTAATCTTATGTGCATAAAAAAGCATGAATTCCAGTCATGAGCTTGTGAAAGTTGATGTCCCATTTGTCACAGCACGGAGCTCTCAACTGATTATCAATCAGTAATATCGTAATAACGTCTTTGAACCTTTATAAGTGGCAAACAATATCTTATAACAGAATGGAGAAGAAGTAATACATTTGTTGTTTTCGATGGTAATGTCGAATCTTTTTATAATTCAATTATTGCTAACTTATACCCTGTATAAGTTAGAAAATCAATGTTGACATCATATTTTTTCCTTAAATTGTCCGTGGGAAAGAAACTGACCATTATCATCAAAAAATGTGCGAGATAATAGACACTTTTGTTTTGAAGCATTTTAGAGACAATGTGTCTTTCCCAACTTGAATACGTTTGTTGAAGCAAACTGGTTCAGCAAGTAGTTCAGCGGATTTTTTTGGCAGACACTTGTAATAAAAAAAGTTTGTAAGCTTCAAGGACATCTGCCCAGAACGGATTATATTTTGTAAATTTTTGAGATAATCTCTGGACATGTTTACTCACTATGATGTCAATGAGGAAAATTACTGAGAAGAATTTGTTTCCATTTGTGGTTTGATCTCTCCGTCCTACGGATCCAGGATAGTTTTAAAGATGTGACGTCGGTTTTACATCAGGAAGGCCAAACCTCCATTCCGTATGCTTTTATGCACTGTTTTTCGACTGATCTTTTCTGGTTTTTTATTCCACACAAACTTGTAGCATATTTAATTATTTTCTGACATGTTTGAAAGAAAACATCTGGTGGCTTTGGTAGAAACAGCCAAAGATGAGTCAGCTTTGAAAGGATGATGGATATCAGAATTGCTACTCTACCAAGGGGCGTAATCTGGCGTTTTACCCATATTTTGAACAAACTTATTTACATCTGCTAGTCTTTCTGCGTAGTTTATTTCTATGCAATCTTTCAAGTCATTGTGAACCATATACCAAGTATTCTAAATTTTGTGGATTCCATACAATTTCTAAGTGGTCCATGTAGTGGTTTTGACTATTTTTTACACTTCCAAGCCAAACTGCGCTCGTTTTAACCTAAATTTCATATGAAGACCTGAGACACAGTCAAATCTTAAAAGAACTCAATACAAGTTTCAAAGGATTTCTTATCCCCTGCTAGTAAAAACTCGGTGTCATCAGCATATTGAGATATTAAATTCTGTTTCATTCATCTGATTCCTGAATATCTTGATTTTCCCTTGCCATAATGGCTAATATTTCGACACAAATTATGAACAAATATGGTGAAATTGGGTCTCCTTGTCGACATCCTTTTTTTAATATCGAACCAATGTGAAACCTGTCCGTTCACAATAACACAAGACTTGATATTTTTGTAGAATGTGCTTATCCATCTACAAATATCTTTTTGGAAACCAAATGCCTTTAGGACTTTAGACATAAATTCCCAAATTAACCGAATCAAAGGCTTTTTCAAAGTCTATGTTTAACAACAAACCAGGCAGATCATTTTCATCTAAATGGATATAGTGTCAAATATTAGTCTTTTGTTGTCGCCGATGATCTATTTCTAATAAATCCGGTCTGATCTCATTTACGATTTTAGGCAACACAGATTTTAATCTGTTTGGCAAAGCAAGAGGATCCTATCTTATAAACAACATTTAACAGAGAAATAGGTCTCCAGTTTTTTATGTACTGTCTGGATTTATCACCTTTTGGTATACATTAATGATTCCCTCTCTTTGTACACATGACAGTTCTCCTTTCTTGAAACTTGCATTTAATGCTCCAACGACAAATACACCAATCTGTTTCCAAAAGACTTTAAAGAATTCAGTAGTAAAGCCATCGGAACCGGGGCTTTTATTATTTTTTCATTGTCTTTAAGAC
>CM031595.1:176440572-176445572 GCA_018398815.1 Conus ventricosus
TGAGACAGGAATAATGATGATGGTTTCTGTGGGCTTTTTCTTTGGGCTGGAGAATACGTGATAGATCCAGATCTACAGCCTCATTTCATGTAATATTCCGGCATCAACGGTCCTCAGACATACAGACACCTGGAGAATACGTGATAGATCTAGATTCTGGGCTGTTTCTTTTGGGCTGGAGAATACGTGATAGCCCAGATTCTACGCCTCATTTCATTGTAATATCCCGGCATCAACTGGCCCTTTCAGACATACGACACTGGAGAATACGTGATAGATTAGATTCTGGCTGTTTCTTTTGGGCTGGAGAATACGGATAGATCCAGATTCTACGCCTCATTTCTTGGTAATATTCGGCATTCAACTGGTCCTCAGACATACAGACACCTGGGGGATACGGGGGATAGACCAGATCTACGCCTCATTTCATGGTAATTTTCCCGGGCATCAACTGGTCCTCAGACATACAGACACCTTAACCCCTTCGTCAGAACATTTCCCCCAGTAGTCCTGGGGTAAATACCCGTCATTGATGACCTTAAATGTGTGTCCATTTCTCTATTTTTAAAGAGCTGGGTAGACGTGGCGGGCTGGAACCCACACAGAAATCAGCCTCTGACCGGGTCAAACCAACCACCCCCACGCTTTCGGTTTGCGACTTAACTACTGGGGCCGGAGAAGGTGGTTCTACCATTTGGGTTCTGTTGATTGTTGGAGTTTTCCATTTCTTTCTTTACAGAGGATCTCAGAAATGAAAGCCGACACGATTTTGCGCCAAAAAAATTTAAGCACTGGGAGACAGTGCTGGCTTTGGTAAAGGTTCCTGGAAGGCAGTTTCGCGCCTTCTCACAAAGTTCAGTGGACAGTTGAATGGTGCGTACTTAAAGGTTTAAACAAATTGTCTCTCTTCTTTTTTATGAATTCTTTTTTTAAAGAAAAAAACTGCTTTGTTGTCTTCAGGGACCCATTGTCCTGTCTTTGTTCTGGAAGCTCTTTTTGTTTTTCTATCTGTCGTCACAGTTTGTGACATGTTTGTTTGTGGGGTTGTTGTTGCTGTTGTTGTTGTTGTGTTGTTGTTGTTGTTGTCGTGATGTTTTTTACTTTTGGGTGTTGTATTGTTTTCAAAGTTCGCAAACTAGTTAGTGAAAATGTACACGCTGTCCCCAGCGCACTAGTTGTCCATTCTGCTGTCTGTTATGTTTACTGTTGACATTTGCATTTTGGTCATTATTTTACAGACTGTTTCATGACATCTGGGAATGATAAACGAAGCAGAATAAGTCGGCGCTGTCTGCAGACATGTTTCATCTGCCTTTGAGGGTGCCAAATGGTTTAGTTTTCCATCTTGCAAAAGAGTGTTTTGTGTTGCTTTTTTTCTCTTCTGTTTTTTTTTGTTTTTTTTTTTTGTCTGTTTTTGTTTTTGTAAATATGCTTTTGTTTCTCTTGTTCATTTCACAGTTTTTCTTCTTTTTTTTGGGCCGTTTATCTTACAGCATTGACAAGGTCTTGTTGTCGTCAGCTGAGCTGTAATGAATATCGTAATGTAAAAAAAGCTGTTGACAGCAAGTCGCGTGGAATATTTTTGAACATCTCACCTCTCTCTCCCCCTTCCTCTCCCCTCTTCTCTCTCCCTCTTTCTCTCTCTCTCTCTCTTCTCTCTCTCTCTCTCCCCTCTCTCTCTACACACACCACACACACACACACACACAAAACACACACGCACACACACACACACACACACACACACACACACACACACACACACACACACACACACACACACACACACACACACACATGCACGCACGCACACACACACGCACGCACGCACACATGCATACACACACACACACCACACACACACACACAAAACACACACACACACACACACACACACACACACACACACACACATACACACACACACGCACCACGCACACACACACACATTACCAACAACCATGCACGACACAAACCCCATTTCAGTTAATGGAAAAATCCCTAAAAGCCACGGATCGTATTAGGGGTTTAAGTGTTTCCCCTACTGCCCAGTCCACACAGCTGAGGCCTGTACCCCAAAACACTTTAGCCATAGCGTTCAGCCCCTGGCTGGCTCCCTTCATCAACGTGTCCACGCCCAGAACCAGTAAAGGGATACTCATTTCAAAAATGGATCGCTTCGTATTTCTGGCAGCTCTTATGGGATTTTCAGAGGACGGAAATGGAATCGAGAGGATTCAACAGACGATAGTGGGGAAAAGTATCTTTTTTGCACACGTCTCTTTTTGCCCACAGACGTATCTTTGAGCCCACTTCTTGTGCCCACGTCTTTTTGTGCCCACGTTCTAACCCTAACCCTAACCCTATCCCTAACCCTAGCCCTAACCCTAACCCTAACCCTATCCCTAACCCTAACCCTAACCCTAACCCTATCCCTAACCCTAACCCTAACCCTAACCCTAACCCTAACCCTATCCTAACCCCTATCCCTAACCCCTAACCCTAACCCCATCCCTAACCCTATCCCTATCCCTAACCCAACCCTAACCCTAACCCTAACCACTTTATAGAGACGTGGGCACAAAGAGACGTGGGCACAAAGGGATGCTTCGCGATAGTGTGGTACGGCTGATCACTGTCCATTCTACGTGTGGTCGTGCTTCGCTCAGTAGTAAAGTCCATCATGGGGAGAGAGGGTAGAAAATGGGGCACGGGACACTCTAGAGTCGTACACGTCTAGGGCAGAAAAAAGGGAATTTTGGGGGGGGGGGGGGGGGGGGGGGGGGGGGGAAATAGTGACTTGGCCAATGTTTCCTCCTGAGTGGGTGGCATGGGGGAGCAGCAGCAGATCTGTCCATCCGTGTCTGTGGTTAGTGGACCAGAGATCCATGGTGCCATGTTCATCCGTGTATTGTGGTCGTGGACCAGAGATCCATGGTGCCCCTGGCTCCGTGTCTGTGGTCCCGTGGGACCAGAGATCCATGGTGCCATGGTCATCCGTGTCTGTGGTCAGTGGACCAGAGATCCATGGTGCCATTGATCTGTTCATCCGTGTCTGTGTCAGTGGACCAGAGATCCATGGGGCCAGGTCATAATGGTTTTCAGTGTTCGACGTATTCAGTGAGTGCGTGAGTGGGGTGGTGTGTGTGTGTGTGTGTGTGTGTGTGTGGTGTGTGTGTGTGTGTGTGTGTGTGTGTGTGTGGGGTGCGTGCATGCGCGTGCGTGCGTTTCGTGCGTGCGTTTTGTGCGTTTCGTGTGTGTGTGTGGGGTTGTTGGTGTGTTTGTGTGTGTGTGTGTGCGTGGTGCGTGCGTGCGTGCGTGCGTGCGTGCGTGCGTGCGTGCGTGGTGCGTGCGTGAGTGTGTGTGTGTGTGTGTGTGGGTGTGTGTGTGTGTGTGTGTGTGTGGTGTGTGTTTCTCTTCTTAACCCCATTAACCCAATCTATCATGCTAACATAATTGATGATTTGTATCGCCGCCGTTTGTCAGCCTTCTGTGCCTCGTTGTTCTGGAACGAGACAACTATCAACTACCCACACCCCTAAGCAATGACAAATGGCTTCTTTTTCGTTTCTCCGTCCCTTCCTCACCCCTACCCCCCACCTTTGCATTTAGTACCACAGTCTGTTTATGACTATCAGCACGACTCCATCCCCAGTAATGCCAGGTTGGAAACATCATCTCCTTGACGCCTGTGATCTTCAGACACCGTTTGTTGCTTGGTGGAATTGAACTCGCCTGTCACTGCACTGTGGTAGCTACAGTCATAAAACAGCACCTGGCCCCATTGTAGGCCTGGCCTCCTGAAGCGATGAACACTTGCTTCCCTTGTCAGCACGTGCTGTTTTGTCAGGACAGGGAGATAATTGTACAGGGGGTAGGTTGAACACTGGGGGGTGCTTTGTTGTGTTGTGAAGCAATGGAGAGAGAGAGAGAGAGAGAGAAGAGAGAGAGTGAGAGAGAGAGAGAGAGAGAGAGAGAGAGAGAGACTCAAGACTCAAAGACTCAAGACTCAAAAACTTTATTACTCAAGGATAGAGATTTTAGGCAGTGCCTATTCTTCCAATCTGTCTTGCTATCCTACAACATTCAACTAAACACACTGCACATATCAATAATGGCAGAAACAATGAAGAATATAGCAACATTATAATAATAACAATACAATAGTAATAAGAACAATAATGATAAAAAAGAAAAAAAAATTCCATTACAAAATTACACAAATATAATCAGGACGTACGCGCGCGCTCACATGCACGCCCACGCCCACACATACACGCACGCACGCGTACACCCACACACCACCCACCACCCACACACACACTATACATACACATTTTCATCAGCTAATATAGAGGCAAGCATAAAAGTAGGGCGTTGAGACTATGATCAAAGGGTTAGATTTATTGTTCAAGTAAATGTTTATGTATTGCTGATTTGAAGGACGGCAGTGATTGACATGTTTTGGCAGACAGAGGAGGAGAGTTCCACACAGATGGACCAAAAAATGCAAAAACTAGATTTGAACAAATCAATGCGGACACGTGGTAAAATGTAATTATTTGAATCATATCGCGTTGTTGTCATTTGGATAAACTCAGCAAGATATGTTGGCGCCATGTTTGCATGGACTTTAAACATTAGTACTGCCTTATTATAGGTCAGTTGGCTCTGCAGTGGTAACATCATTAGTTTTGCGAATTTGCCCGTGGTTGATAGAAACTTGTCGGGAAGAATCAGCTTAATTCCCCGTCTATGTATAGAGTTGATCTTTTTTATGTGATTTTCAACCGGCACCACTCCAGACAGTGGACGCATAGTTGATGTGAGAAAGGCAATGGGCTTCAAAAACTAATTTCCGGATGTGTGGTTCAACATAACAACTGAGTTTATTGAGTAAAAACAAATTGCGAGCCAACTGTTTGCAAACATGATTTATATGTGATTGCCATTTAAAATTATCATCAATAATCACGTCTAAGACACGGTGTTCGGTAACC
>CM031595.1:176448072-176449493 GCA_018398815.1 Conus ventricosus
GTCATGCACACCCAGTAGGAAGAAAAAACTTCTCTCTCTTCTCTCTTTCTCTCTCTCTCTCTCTCTCCTCTCTCTCTCTTCTCTCTCTCTCTTCCCCTTCTCCACCCAGTTCCGTCTTTTGGTTATTAGATCTGGGGACCCACATGAGGAAAAGGGAAGAAGCCCAAATTGTCTTTTCAAGAGATTGTAGATCGCGTTGGGAGGGAAAGGGCTGATAATTATTGGTTATTGGTTAGAGCATTTCAAATATTTTATGTTAGAAAAAAAAAAAAACCACTGAAATTAAAAATGTTCATAATTTATTTTCTATGCAAAATACATTTTTTTTGAAAAAAGCCCCTTCCCAAAATTTGGGTTAAAAGGTTTCAAAAAACCACAACACACACAACCACCCCACACACACACCACAACACACACACACCCCCCACACACAAAACCCCACCACACACCCCAAACCCCTCGCGGTGCGCTTTCCTTTACAAAACCCCAAATGTATTGTATTTAGTACATCCCGATGCGGGGGACCCCAAAACCCCAACACACACACAACACACACACACACACACACACACACACAACACACCCAACCAAACCCCCTGCAAACTAAATTTATGTTTGCGTGCCTTTGGGGTTGTGTGGTGGTGCGGCGCGGTGCGTGTGTGGTGCGTTTCCGGGTGGTTGTGTGTGTTTTGTGTGTGTGTGTGTGTTGGTGGTGTGTGTGTGGTGTGTGTTGGTGTGTGTGTTTTTTTTTTGGGGGTTTTTTTTGTTTTTTGGGTGATGTTTTTTTTAAATTTTTTCCTTCCCCTTTTTATTTCAAAAGTGTGATATCTATTCAGTTTTGTTGATTTATGTTTATTTTTCCCTTCTTCCACCAACCCCCATTTTTTTCGTTGGCTTTTACCCATTTCCCCCCCCCCCCCCCCCCCACCCCCCCCCCCCCCCCCCCCCCAACCCCCCCCCCCCCCCCCCCCCCCCCCCCCCCCCCCCCCCCCCCCCCCCCCCCCCCCCCCCCCCCCCCCCCCCCCCCCCCCCCCCCCCCCCCCCCCCCCCCCCCCCCCCCCCCCCCCCCCCCCCCCCCCCCCCCCCCCCCCCCCCCCCCCCCCCCCCCCCCCCCACACAAAAAACCCCCCCCTTTCTGACCCCCAAAAAGGGAAAAAAGTTTTTTTTGGTGGAAAAGGGAAAGGGGTTGATGTGTTCGTCCTAAACCGGGGCCCGGCCCGAGGGGGAGGTGAAAGCCCCTGAGGTTTTTTTTGTTAAGGGGGGAGTTGTGGGGGTGGGGGTTTTTAAAGGGGGGGGGGGGGGGGGGGGGGGGTGGGTTTTTTTTGGGGAAGGATGGAGAAGGGGGGGGGGGGGGAAAAAATGGAAGGGAATGATGAAGGGTTAATTTTTTAGTTTTTTCCACTTTTTTTTTTATTTGGGGG
>CM031595.1:176459907-176462407 GCA_018398815.1 Conus ventricosus
GTGCGTACACATGCAACGCTGCGGAGGAATACTGGTTAGAAAGCAGTGCAAAGCAGAAGCCTGTGTGTAGCAGCTGATCGGTGATGCTTTATTCCCCCATGATGAATCGCCTCAAATGGAGAAGATTCAGAAACAAGGTACACGCGGTTAGATTTGACTGAAAGGCTTCACAGAAAAGATTGATTGTGGTTTTGCTTTGCTCTGTTTACTGATTACAGATATTTTTTTTTATAAAAGAGAAATATGCACCTGCATGTGCATATGGTTTGTGTGTGTTTGTCGGTGTCTGGGCTTGGCTTTTCGAGACACATGCAGACAAAATGAGAGAGAGAGAGAGAGAGAGAGAGAGAGAGAGAGAGAGAGAGAGAGAGAGAGAGAGAGAGAGAAGGGCAGACAGACAGATTCAGATTCAGATGATTTATTCAGAAAGTCCTAAGCCCAGAGAGAGAGACAGAGACAGAGAGAGAGAGAGACAGAGACAGACAGAGAGAGAGAGACAGAGACAGAGACACACACACACAGAGAGAGAGAGAGAGAGAGAGAGAGAGAGAGAGAGAAGAGAGAGAGAGAGAGAGAGAGAGAGAGAGAGAGAGGTGTTCCTATTGTGCTGTGCAGTTATAACATGTCCCTGTCGTTTGCCATGGCATCACATCATGTGGTGGCAGCCCTTCCTTGAGCTCGGAGCTTAATGTGTTGGGAGACAGGCCCTGAAAGCGTTGTCATAACGCCGGCACGATCATCACAATGGAAGCCCAGGTCACGTGCTCCACGTGCCACAGATAGGGACGGACAGAGCTGCCCCTGCCATCTGTGCTGACTGAGAAGAAAAGATAGAACAAGTCGCTTTCTTCCCTCTCTCCCTCCTGGCACCAAATCTCTTTGCCTAAGACGTGTCTCTCTCTGCGGTGTCCCGTCCCCCATTCTCCACCCTCTCCCCCACGTCACCATGGACTGAAGCATGACTCCATGTTGAATGAAAATGAGATAACGTGTGCCATGTTACCGTCTGTCTAATCATCTTGATTCCATTTCTGTCTCCTGAAAATCCGATGAGATTGGCCGCTGCTGTCCATTATGGAATGAGAATCCATTACCGATTCTGTGTGGATGGTTTCAAAGACTGGCCAGCTGAGGACTGAATCCACTCACTGTGTGGGATCTCTAGCACAGGCTTCAGGCACGGGAACTGGGCAGGGAGTACACGTACATTGAGGAAACGCGACCTGTGGGTCTTTAGGCATCATTCCGTCAACATAGATTCAACTTTGTCGTGCTTTTTTTTTTTTCAAGCAGTGATTGAATTTCATGTGTGGCATGTGTGTGTGTGTGTGTGTGTGTGTGTGTGTGTGTGTGTGTGTGTGTGTGTGTGTGTGTGTGTGTGTGTGTGTATGTGCGCATGCATGTGTGTGTCTGTCTGTCTTTCTTTCTGTCTGTCTGTCTGTGCGGCGTGCATGCACGCGTGAATGTTGTCTGTATATCTTGGAGAAAATAAGAGGAAGGGTGTGGGTGGGTGTAGGGAACGTGTGTGTTTACCACAGGGTACACTATGACATGCCATCATTCTACGATGCAACATTCCAACAAAGAGCCAACTGTCTGACTGTGGCAATTCAATGAAAACACTGAGTGCAGTCTGCTTTGTCTTGTTTGCTAAGGCATGGCAACGCATTGTTGGCACTGAGCTTCAGCACCAAGTCTTCACCCTTCACGGCAGACACCTGACCCCCTGACCCACCTGCCACTGAACCCACCAACACAAAAGGACATCCGGCAACAGCAACTACATCACTCAACACCAACAGCGCCTCATAGTTCAACTTCCATTCAGTCGCCTGCCCTCCAGTGTCTCACATGACAAGAATGCACCCCACTGTACAACCCACCCCCAGACAATTGACACCATCCTGACAAAATGGCCTGTGACGATATGTCACAGACAGTTGTTCACCACAGGAGTCCAGGCACACAATTAGGCCAGCGCTGTTTTTATGACTGGAGTGACTGCAGACAGGCGGGTTAAATTCCAAACGCCCACCAAGGAAGAAAATGTGTGATGGGGATGAGGGGCGTCATGCAGGTGATGTTTCAGGCATGGCATTGTGGTGAATGGATCCCCCCTGACGTCCATAACAGATGGTCTGATGTCAAAAGAAATGGAGAAAAAAGTCATTGCATTTGATGTGGAAGGGGGTAGTTGATGCTTGTGACTGTTCATGAGAGAAATGCCAAAAGTGTATCATTATTTACCTTAGTGTGGTTTAGCAGATTGTTGGGGTAGGATGAGCTGAAACGACAACACTCACTTGCACACACTCACATGCACACACACGCACGCACGCACACACACACACACACACACACACACACACACACACACACACACACACACACACACACACACACACACACACACACACACACGCACGCACGCACGCACGCACGCACGCACGCACGCACGCACGCACGCACACACACACACACATACACACTGGAAGCAAAT
>CM031595.1:176467407-176469907 GCA_018398815.1 Conus ventricosus
CATTGTAGGCCTGGCCTCCTGTGGTGACCAACAGTGGGTTACTTGTCAGCAAGGGCCGTTTGGTCAGAACTGGGGTTGATTGTCTGGGAGTTGGATGCACACCAGGGGTGCATTGTTGTCTTGAGGGAGGAAGGAAGGGAAACGAATGAATGGAAAAAGGTTCGGATGCACGGAGGATATGGTGTTGATTTATGTACATTCTCTTCCCCTCAGGTCTTGTTTTCTTGTTTGTATTTGGTAGCAGGGCGTCAGCGTTCTGTCGTTATCACAAAGTGCACGTTGGATATGCGATAAAAAGTTTAGTTTGTCTTTACCTTTTTAGTCTCTGATTGTCTGTCTCACTCTCTGTCTGTCTGTCTGTCTGTCTGTCTGTCTGTCCTCTCTGCTTGCATGCCTCCTGTCTGTCTGTCGGTCTGCCTCTCTCTCTCTCTCTCTCTCTCTCTCCGCCTGTCTATCTGTATGTCTGTCTATGCCTGTCTCTCTGTCAATGTGATTGTATCGGTCTCTGTCTGTCTGTCTGTCCATCCATCTTTCTGTCTGACTGTTTTTCTTTCTCTCTGTTTTCTCTCTCTTTCTCTGCCTCTCTCTCCCTCTCTCTCTCTCTCTCTTTCTCTCTCTCTCTCTCTCTCTCCTCTTCTCCTCTTCTCTCTCTCTCCTCCTCTCTCTCTCCTCTCTCTCTTCCTCCTCTCTCTCTCTCTCTCTCTAACATAATCAACGGATATGTCCCGACTTAGCAAACAAAGGAAAATACACTCAACTTTTTTGTTTTATTAATGAAAATTATGGAAATCAAAAGCAGCTGCATGTAGCATGTTTCTTCAATGATAATAGGTTTTGTGCATGGGAAGTGTATCATAGCATGTTTTGTGGTTATACACACTTTCTATTTTGCACCACATATCTACCCACCCCAATGCCTCTCTTGCCTCTGTTTCCTGCAATCACATAGACACACACACACACACACACACACACACACACACACACACACACACACACACACACACACACACAACACACACACACACACACACACACACACACACACACACACACACACCACACACACACACACACACGCACGCACGCACGCACGCACACCCCAGCATGAAAATCAATAGTCGACTGAAATATAACCCTTTTATGACACAAAGGAAATCTACACTGAAGGCAACGGTGTCTACAGAGATACATCTCACGTTTTAAGTACGTATTACCCCCAGCCTCATTCACATGACAAGGCCTGTGTTTGATAACACACAGAGTCAGTGGACTCAACAACCAGCAGGCCCCTCAATCAGATCGTTCGCACAGACAACCGGTAAGGGATACTCATTCAGAACTGACTGCTTCGTTTGTTTGCCTGTTCTTATTGGATTTGTAGAGAGGCAAAATGGAATCAGGATGATTAGACAAATGAAAGCTTGTGCTACCAGTTATTGATTATTCCTTCGACATGAAGTCGTTCTTCAGGCAATGGTGTTTGGAGACGTTAGGGAGGGAGAGGAGAAGATGAAGTCGTTCTTCAGGCAATGGTGTTTGGAGACGTTAGGGAGGGAGAGGAGAAGAGGGCGAAGGCATTGTGGACAGTGGCATGTCCTGATCACACCAGGAGAGGCTGGGGGAGTTCGAAGGGTGTGGAAAGTGACTTGGCCAGTGTGTCCTCAGCAGAGCGTGGCACAGACGGCAGCAGCAGATCTGTCCATCCTTCTCTGTGACCAGTGGAGCACGTGACCCACGGTTCCGTCATCGTGGTCACGCCAGCATTGCAGCAAGTCTTTCGGGCCCTGTCTCAAAGCGCGTTAACCTCAGACCTCAAGTGTTGAGTTCCAGCACATGATGTGGTATCATGGTGAACGAAAGGAAGATGTGATCATTAGTAGATCACGTGACCCACGGTTCCATCATCATGGCCACGCCAGCATTGCAGCAAGTTTTTCAGGCCCTGTCACAAAGCGCGTTAACCTCAGACCTCAAGTGTTGAGTTCCAGCACATGATGTGGCATCATGATGAACGAAAGGGAGATGTGATCATCAGACAGCACAGGAAAGTGGGAACAGACACTTTCTTTCCCATGTTTGCCCCATGCACGGCAATACTGTTGACAAACTACATTTTAGATTCACAGCGGAAATGCGTATTGGGAATGAAGTAAGAATGTTCTGAGTGCATGTTACGACAAAATACGTGTTTACACACTAAACATTATGCAGTGTGATCCTGAGTATGTGTGTGCGCACACACGTGTGTGTGTGTGTGTGTGTGTGTGTGTGTGTGTGTGTGTGTGTGTGTGTGTGTGTGTGTGTGTGTGTGTGTGTGCACATTTGAGTGAATGTGTGTGTGTGTGTGTGTGTGTGTGTGTGTGTGTGTGTGTGTGTGTGTGTGTGTGGTGTGTGTGTGTGTGTGTGTGTGCACATTTGAGTGAATGTGTGTGTGCACATTTGAGTGAATGTGTGTGTGTGTGTGTGTGTGTGTGTGTGTGTGTGTGTGTGTGTGTGT
>CM031595.1:176472407-176514907 GCA_018398815.1 Conus ventricosus
AGAGATTTATAGAGTGGTTTGGAGTTGGAAGGGACTGATTGATATTAAGAATGAATTATTATTATTATTATTATTATTATTGCTATTGTTATACTTATTATTAGTAGTATTATAATTGTTATCATCGTTATCATTAGTATTATTTTTTTTAAAAATTATAATTGTTATCATTATCATCATTATTATTATTGTTGTTGTTGTTGTTCTTGTTGTTAATATTGTTGCTGTTGTTAATGTTATCAGTATTATTGTTGTTACTTCTACTTTTAGTGTTATTATTATCATTGTTGTTGTTGCTGTTATTAACAGCATTATTATTATTATTATTGATATTTCTATTTTTATTGTTATTATTATTATCATTATTATTATCATTATTATTATTATTATTATTATTATTATTATTATTATTATTATTATTATTATCATTATCATTATTATTGTTGTTGTTATGATGATTATTGTTGTTGTTATTTTATCTAGCGCCTATCCTCGACTCAAAGTGCCTTATAGTCCACTCTCACATTGACACATTTGGCTGCCTACCTCAGAGGGCAAGTCCGCCCCAAGGGCTGCTTGCTGAGGCTCACCATTCATTCGCTGTGTCACTCAGTGGAGTGTCAGGCGCATAGCCCTTTGCTTCTTTCTTCCATTTCTACGGAGGACAAATGCGGTGAAAGACATGTCGTTCGTACCAATGGCAAAATTGGCCTTCTCTTTGGAAAGTTGGTTGTAGGATTTAACACGGGCAACATTGCATGCTGTGTTCACGCCTGAAACAGTGGATTATAGTCTCATTTAAGAGAGTGCGGTGCTCCCTCCCTCCCTCTCTCTCTCTCTCTCTCTCTCTCTCTCTCTCTCTCTCTCTCTCTCTGTTGTCCTAGTTGCTCATCTTACCCTATAAATTTGCTTTATCATACTGACATGATCGATGATATTGTATCACTGCTTTAGTATGGTATGACATGTCTCATTTTTCGTGAACCATCACAGCTGTCAACCATCCACACCCACATGCAACGACACTGACTTCTTTTCTTCCATTTCTCTCCCCTTCCCTCTCCCTCCTCCCTTTTTCCTTAAGTCCTCTAGTCTTTTGTAAATATCAGCGGGGCTCCATCTTCCACAATGCCAGGATGGAAACGTCATCTCCATGACGCCTGTGATCCTCAATACACCGTTTGTTCCCTTGGTGGGTGTTTGGAGTTGAACTCGCCTGTCACTGCACTGTGGTAGCTACAGTCCTAAACCAGCGCCTGGCCCCATTGTAGGCCTGGCCTCCTGTGGTGACCAACAGTGGGTTACTTGTCAGCAAGGGCCGTTTGGTCAGAACTGGGGTTGGTTGTCTGGGAGTTGGTCGCACGCTGGGGTGTTTTGTTGTCTTGTGAGACGTTGAAGGAAAAGGAATGCTGGGGGGAGGGCGATGGGGGGGGGGGGGGGGGGGGGGGGGGGGGGGGGGGGGGGGGGGGGGGGGGGGGGGCGAGAATGGGAAAAAGCTGGGATGGCACTGAGGAACGGGTGGTGAGTTATGTACATCTGATCGCTGAGTTCTTTTTGCTTGTTGTATTTGGTAGCACGGGGGTCAGCTTTCGTCGTATCACAAAGACAGGTGGGGGGGGGGGGGGGGGGGGGGGGGGGGGGGGGGGGGGGGGGGGGGGGGGGGGGGGGGGGGGGGGGGGGGGGGGTGGGGGTTGGGAGCTTGGGCGGGTGGCGAGTGTGTCGTTGGGGGGGGTCGTGGTGTTGGTGCGGGGTCGCGCCCCGCCGGGTGGGGGGTGATGGGGGGGGGGGGGGGGGGAGCTGTCTTCTCTTTTGTCTCGTGATTTTTTTTTCCCTCTCTGTCTCTGTCTGTCTCCCTCCCCTCCCCCCCCCCCCCCTCCCCGTCCCTCATCTAACTCTCTCTCTTCTCTCTCGTCTCTCTGCTCTGTTTTCTCCTCTCTCTGTCTGATGTCTCTCCTCCGTCCATTCCCCCCCTCTCCCTTCTCTCTCTCCTCTCTCTCCCTCCTCTCTCTCTCCTCTCTCTCTCATCTCTCTTCTCTCTGTCTGATGTCTCTCCCTCCCTCCATTCCCCCTCCTCTCTCTCTCTCTCTCTCTCTCTCTCTCTCTCTCTCTCTCTCTCTCTCTCTCTCTCTCTCTCTTGTCTGTGTCAGTCCATCTGCCTATCTCTCTGTCTGATGTCTCTCCCTCCCTCCATTCCCCCCCTCTCTCTCTCTCCCCCCCCCCCCCCTCTCTCTCTCTCTCTCTCTCTCTCTCTCTCTCTGTCTGTGTCAGTCCATCTGCCTGTCTGTCTGTCTATCTGTCTGTCTCGCTCTCCCCCCCATCCCCCATCTCTCTCTCTCTCTCTCTCTCTCTCTCTCTCTCCTCTCTCTCTCTCTCCTCTCTCTCTCTCTCTGTCTCTCTCTCTCTGTGCTCTCATTTGAGATCTGAATGTAACTATACCAGCGTTCTTATTCCCTCATTACCCTCCTTTCTGTCTGTCTTCTGAAGTCCTCTTCACTATTTTCTTATTCTCTCATTCCCCTCCTTTCTGTCTGTATTCTTAAATCCCCTTCACTATTTTCTTATTCTCTCATTCCCCTCCTTTCTGTCTGTCTTCTGAAATCCCCTTCACTATTTTCTTATTCTCTCATTCCCTCCCCTTCGGTCTGCCTTCTGAAATCCCCTTCACTATTTTCTTCTCTCATTCCCTCCCCTTCTGTCTGCCTTCTGAAATCCCCTTCACTATTTTCTTCTCTCATTCCCTTCCTTTCTGTCTGCCTTCTGAAATCCCCTTCACTATTTTCTTCTCTCATTCCCTCCCTTTCTGTCTGCCTTCTGAAATCCCCTTCACTATTTTCTTCTCTCATTCCCTCCCCTTCTGTCTGCCTTCTGAAATCCCCTTCACTATTTTCTTCTCTCATTCCCTCCCTTTCTGTCTGCCTTCTGAAATCCCCTTCACTATTTTCTTTCATACCCCCGCCACGCCTTCTCATCCCCGCTTTTTCTAATATGCTCTAGTTCCTTTCCCTCTAGTTCCCTGCATCTTCCTGTCTGTCTGTCTCCTGTCACCCTGTCTGTCTGTCTGTCTGTCTTAATTTTTCTCTCTCCTCTCTCCTCTCTCTCCCTCTCTCTCTCTCTCTCTCTCTCTTCCTTCTCTCTTCTGTCTTCTGTCCTCCGTCTTCTCTCTCTCTCTTCCTCTCTCTCTCTCTCTCTCTCTCTCTTCTCTCTCCTCTCTCTCTCTCTCTCTCTCTCTCTCTCCTCTCTCCTTCTCTCTCTCTCTCTCTCTCTCTCCTCTCTCTCCTTCTCTCCTCCCCCTCTCTCTCTCTGTGTCTCTCTCCCTCCCTCCCTCCCCCCCTCCTCTCTCTCTCTCTGTCTCTCCCCCCCCCCCCCCCCCCCCCCCCCCCCTCCTCCTCCTCTCTCTCTCTCTCTCTCTCTCTCTCTCTCTCTCTCTCTCTCCCCCCTTGGAACCTGAACATTCAAACCTAATCGTGATATCAACTTTGATTCCACATCCATTTGCGACATATTCCAAATCCTGCACCATTCTCTCCATGATATACTTCACTTCCTACCAGCCGGGCTTTCAACGTGGAGGCACGCGATAAGGAAGACAGTAGAGGGAGCTGATTCCAAGTGAAAGTTGAAAGTTAACCTGAGGACATTTGAACTGACACCCCGAGAGAACAGAAGAGGGGTCTTTTCTGCCGCACCCCGGGTGCCCTCTGTCTGTCAGCCAATTCCATGGAAGAATGAAGGGGCACAGATAGGAGAAGACGTGACAAGAGTTTTGTTTTCTTCCTGTTCTTTCTTTTGTGTCTGTCTTTCTTTGTTCTTGTAGGACAGTTGATGGAACGGCAATGATGGAACTTTCTTTACGTAACAGTTTTGTTTTGTTCTTTTCTTTTTCTTTCTTTCTTTTCTTTCTTTCTTTCTTTTTATGACAATTGATTGAAGGGCAATGATGGGTGTTCTTTTATATGCCATTCAGATTCACCCCTCAATGGGGTTTAAACACAAAAGCAGACGGATGTTTCGTTGCAGTGAAAACAGTACAGACACAAGAACAAAACCCTTGAGCACAAAGATTACATCTGGGAGCTTCTTCCCATTGCAGATACTGTTATTTTTTTCAGTTTGCGAACAGTTTTTCATTCAGACGGGATAACTAACTCTTCCAAATCCGTCCAAACCTGAAAGAGATTTGATCATGTACCACCGGCGGCCGTGAAGAAGAAACAGTGTCGTGCTGTTTCGCACACAGGCCCCCCCCCCCCCCCCCCCCCCCTTTACATCCACTCCTATCTTTTTCACACACACACACGCGCGCACGCATATACGCACGCACAACGCGCCTACGTCCCTCCCCCTTCTGAAACATACACATTCATGTGTGTGTGTGTGTGTGTGTGTGTGTGTGTGTGTGTGTGTGTGTGTGTGTGTGTTTGAGTGTGTGTGTTGTGTGTGTGTGTGTGTGGTGTGTGTGTGTGTGTGTGTGTGTGTTTGAGTGTTTGAGTGTGTGTGTGTGTGTGTGTGTGTGTGTGTGTGTGTGTGTGTGTGTGTGTGTGTGCGCGCGCGCGTAAGAAAGAATGCCATGCATGTGTGAATCTGCTTAAACGGGCAAAGACGGTAGCCATAATCTGTATTCGTGCTCTTGAGCCCGGATGAACTCACAGTGCTAATCTCTTCTACAAGTCACACGTCATGACTTGTTTCTTCAATGTTCCGGCTCATTACTGTTCATATATGGGTCAGCCAATCACCGGCTGGAAAAAAGGCTCACGTGTTTGTTCGCCGACCAATAACTCGATAGAAAAACGCTCACGTGACTTGTACAGCCAGCCCGTCTTCTTACTCGTATCACGAGTACATAAGTGAAGAACTGAGCTGTCGCCGATGCGACGAAGACCAAGTGTCTGTGAGATTTGCCGATTTGCTGTTCGTCTGTGACTGAGCACTTGATAGCACGTGCAGTTAGGCAGTGAGTGATTTACCATGTTGAGACACAGCTATTTCAGTTATGTGGGAGGGAGGAAGGAGGAGGGCTCCAAAGAAGGGGGAAAGGGGGTGGGGAGAGTGGGATGGGGCTCCTCTCCCCTATTCTTTTTAGTGGGGAGAGGGGGTGAGGAAGGGAGGCGGTGGTGGTTTCAGAAAGGCGGGAATCCCATTCCGTTGGGTCCTGTGTGTGTGACAGACTGCACGTGATACAATCTTTGATGTTTGTTTCGATCGTTTGTGCGGTTTCCGATACACAGGACAGCACCGGCATCGCATCCGTTTACACTTTCGTTCGCCCTCACCCTCACATATGTAGAAACACAAAACTGTGCACACGCACACACACACACATACAAAACACACGCACACCACGCACGCACGCACGCCGCGCAAAACACACACACACACACACACACACACACACACACACACACACACACACACACACACAACACATGGATGGACGCACGCACGCACACACGCACGCAGTCGATGCCTCTGTTCGTTTGTTTGTTTCATAAATCATCACACAAGTGTAGAGAACAGTAATATGCCGACTCTCCCCCACTTGCCCTCCACCGAGTTTTCGGCGAAAGGGGCCTAGAATCAGCATATTACTGTTCTCTGACAAGTAAGACTTTAATAACCAAAAAATAACGATTATCTACAAACAGACATACTGTGTAGGGTATCCGTTTTCAAAACTAATTTACTAAACTTTTCAGATTTCAGTTTTGTTTTAACCCTATGTTTTTCCGGGTCTTTTTCAATAACATCATTTTCGCGCAAACATTCTTCAAATGAGTCTCTGTCTTTCATGTGAAAATAACACTACAGTCTTTAACTGTTCTCAAAGTCTTTTAAAACTGAGTTATATTTTGGCATAAAACCCCACACACTTAATCCAGCATGCCTTCCGCTGAAAGCTAGTTTTGACAAAGTGTTTCTCTTTTTAACTAGTCTTTTTTTCTGCCGAACAGTCATCTATAATAAATAGTGTTTGCGTTCCTTCAAACAGTCTATAAAACTGTTCTAAACACTCACTCATTTTTTGCTGGGATCAACTAAATATATGTCATCATCGTCCATATAAACCTCTATCATGATATGCTTTGTTCCATTTAAGTGTTGGACAGAAAACCACAATATGATAAAATTATAGCGATAAACTGTTTGTAATAGGTCTAGGACAAATATTGTTTTTTTCCACAACCACCCTGCCCACAAATCAATGAGCAATGAGGAGTTTTTGTCATAATTTTAACTGCCCCCATGGTTTTATAAAAAATTTTAAAATCTAATCCAGTTATTATTTTTATCATACTCTCCGTAAAAACTTGTTCAGTATAATAAAACCCTATGAGGCCTAAATGTGTAAGATTAATCCAATTTAGTTCTGTAAGATTGTTTCTATTAAGTCAACATTGATTTTGTTGTTTGTTGTTATGATCTTAATATCCTCGCCATTGTGAAGAACGACGATGGTAACGTTAAGAGCTTTAACGTCTAAGTTTTGCCACTAATATTAATTCCTTTTATAAGTCATCACTAACGCCCACAACCCCATCCCTCTCCACATCTTTAAAGACAGAAATTTCAAATATCATTGTGAACGTGTCTCCTAATTTCCTGCTTGGAAAGAACTGTAATTTTGTAGAAGCTTTTTTAAAACCGTTTCTTTTCTGTGGAGGATGTACTGTTTTTCCCTTTAGGGTGTATTTTCAATTTCTTTCCGGCATTGTCGTCTGGCATAAGACTTACATGTAAAGGGCCAGAGTTGAATGCTTTTCTGAACTTTTTTGACGGCTAAAATATGTAAATGGGCCCTTATGAATTTCAAATTTTATTTCCCATTCTAAATATGGTTCCTAAGTGCCATTTGAGGTCGGGCTTTCGAACTATTTTATATTCATACTGGCCAACATTATTTGCTTCTAGATTGCGCAGCTGTTCTAGTTTAGGAAATTTTTTGGTGCCCGCCAACCTCTTTGCGTTTATAATCACCATCTTAGTGTACTCAAAACCATACAAAGCGCCTAATCTCACCGTTCTGTTCAAAGTCCGCAACATCTGCAAGGTCTTTTAATTCTAAAGTTAAAACCCCCTTACAGGCGCTAATGTAACCCCGGGATTCTTCTGGCCCCACGCACATTTTTAGTACAGTTTATTATTTTATTTCCAAAACAATGTGTAGGTTATCGCATTTCACAACTTCCCTGCTTTGTCTGCAATTTTTATTTAAATGATCCAACCCTCCCACAAACTAATCTTTTAAACTGTAAATTAGGGAATTGTATAATTTCAAATCGCAATATGCAGCTTTCCCCCCGGTAAAGCTCTTAAAACATTTGAGGCCTCCACATATAAGTTTTCATCAGTGCTCAGCTCACCAAATGAACATAAAGTAATGAATATAATGCAAATCGAGCGGATTTTCCCCTTAAAGTATTTTTTTGTTTGGCGCAACAACAAATCTTTTAGTGACCTGAGTGTCAACTTTAAAGCCTAACATTTTAGCTAGCTCTTTATCAAATAAGTAATCTGCTTTTTCAGGTTCGAATGTAATATTGTTTTTAGATTTGCATTGTTAATTTGAGAGTAATGCCGAATTTACTCATTGCTTCTTTTAGTGAGCAAAACCCGTAATAACCATCAGGTATTGTTAACGGGTTAGCTTTGAGCCCCACAACTTTTGTAATCTTATTATTCCCCCTTGGTTTCGCTTATATTAAACCCTTCGACTTGTAAAATTTTCATGGAGCGCGACCTTTTTTTGGCCCCGCAATTGTTTATTAATAGCATGTTCTAAAAACAAAGGGACGGTCTTGATTGTTATTGTTAAAAAACATTTTTTGAAACGAAATAAAAATGAGTGCATTCAAATATCCCTGATGCAAAATATTCTTTTGGGGCCGCACTACAATCTTAAAAATATAGAAACTGATACTCTTGACATTGCTGTGACCCAGACTCCCTCTTTCATAAAAAGTGATACTCCATTGAAGAGCTATCTTAACCCCCCTATTGAAAACGACACAACCAGAAAGCGTGGTTTTAGTCACCGTTGCAGTTTTATCAGAACCAGTTAAATTTTGCTGTGTCTTGGCATAAAACTGGGTGGGGAGTGTCGTATGCTGATCATCTAAATCATCCTGATCCTTTGGTGAGGTCAGTGTACAGATTTCATTTCTTTTACACCTTAGACGTATTTTGACTGAACTGCAAGCACCTTTAAACCGAATGACAAATCTTTTAAATCCATTCAGCAACAGAATAACATGAAGGCTTTTGAAAGGATTTGTAACGAATTCATATTAACATCAAGACAGATTTTAGACAAAAGTTGGATCTTGATCAGGGCCTGGGCACCCCTTATTTTCGGGCAACGCACAGAAAGTATAAATATGTCTTGAATCCCCTTTAAAAATTTGTTCAGCCCGGGTCCATAGAGCAAGAGCATAAAACAGCATGACAACATTTATCTTAGCACTTCAAAGGGGCCTAACTAAGCGGGAATAGAACAAATAAACACTCAATTCGTACTTACGTTTGGTGTTTGCTAGGTTCGCAAGCACAGGCAAGATCGAGCATAACTGATCTTTCTACTGGCTTTGATGCACAAAAACAATACTTAGCAAATTTAGAGGACGCCATTAATTCTACAGTTGATTTACCTTCAAGTATTCAAAGGTACCAAACATTTTTACAATACGCAAGATCGAAAGTAGACTTTGCTGTTGGCACTGGTTTATACATGCTGCCTTCTGAAACCTCAGACTCCAGATAGGTACAATAATAAACTATAATAATGAAATTCTTATAGCAGCAATGAACAAAGGTTGGGGAAAAAAGACATAAATTCTGAGCCAGTAATATTACAAACAATAAAAGAACACCCCAAGATTAAGTCATCCAATCCCCGAAGTCCAAACCCAAAAGTCATTGAAGGCTCAGCAAAGCTCGCGGACTCTGTTCGCGATGACCATGAATGAAAGACAGCGCTTGTTCTTGGATTAACTGGCCTAGGATTACTTGGGCTTACTAAAAATTAACCCAACAATTAAGAGAACTAATGTCCATAAGTGCTCGGGCCATAAAGCCAACTACTTTTTCTTGCTGTAGACAAAAGCCAGCTAACAATACCTCCTAATATACCAGGTAAAGAGTCTATAGCTTTTTCCAGCTAATTTTTTTTAAAAAACTCGCAAGATGATCAAGCTGTTTTTTTACCCATGATTTATCAGGGGGAGGCGATGGCGGTGAGGTGCTGAACTTTGGCCACCGCCGCCTTTTAATAGCCAACACCAATGTACTTATTGCAAATCCTAAGGCAGTTATAACGCTTGCTAATGTGACGCCTTGCTCTCTAAACAGCGTTTTATTCGTTTCTGCTAGCGTTGTGTCTTCATATAAAATTTTTCGGATAGTTTCTCTTATTCTATTCACTTGAGTTCGTAATTGGGCTCGGTTAGTATTAGCACTTCTAGCTGCTGATCTTCTTTGTTCAAGATCTTTAGTCTTTGGGTTATTCTTTCTTTAATATCATGCCCTAAGTCGGCGTCATCACCTCAACGAGTTTTTTCTTTTTCTCTTCTTATAAAGCCCATCTAGTTCACCTAGTTTTGCTAAATTGTTTGTTAATTCCCCTCTGATGGTTCTTAAAGCATGATCAAGGGGCCCTATTTCCGCATTTGGGGACGGCGAGTCGTGTAAAAGTCTTTAACGCTGTTTCTTCTGAAAAAATGGATTCGCTTCTATTACATTTATTAATTCACCTGCTGATTGATTTAATTCTTTAAGTTCCATGTTTTGCATTGGTTATCTGTTTGGGAGTTCTTGCAGTTTTTTTTTGAAGTTTAGAAACGCCTCCGCCCTTAATTTGGCCTAACAAGGCCAAGGCGATTTTTTTACGCTCGCAGGGAGTCCCATTTCTAATTGAACCCACGGCTAAAAACTTTGATGGGTCCTTTTAGTTTAAGCTGAACAAGTTTTTCCTTGGTCGCTCCTCACAAACAAATGGTCATCTTTTACTTCAAAATCATTAGGGGCAAAAAATTCGGGAGGTTCTTGGCCTAAACTTGGTATAAAAGATCTGACCTTACTTTCTGTTAATTCACGCCGCAAAGAGAGCCCCCCAGCGATGGGTTTCACCAAAGGAGTCATTTCACTCATGTCGTCCCAGATCAAAAACCCATAATCTTCATCTTCAATGCCTGCCATGTTTCTTTAATAATTAATTTTGTTTTTTTATAAAAAAATGTCACAACATATGGCTCGATTCTTGACCCGCATAGAAGACTGAAAGAGCCCTTTGGCGTGAAGGGAAATAAGCGGAATATTACTGTTCCAAATAATCCATCTACTATTGAGCGATCAAATTCTTACTGTCAAATTTCCAGACCTAGGAGCAGATGAAGTGATTGTGCCAGGCTCTGCGCGTCTTACTTTCAAAATAGTACTCGTTTCAACAACAACACAAACAGGACAGTTGTCCAGAATTTGGGGCGGGCAATTGTTAAAAAATTTCTATAAAACTTGAGGGGCCAAAAAATATTTCTTTACACAATGCAGACATATTTTTAACCTATTCTGATCTATGGCTAACCCGGGAATGAAAGGGCTGATCTTGCGTTTCAAGGAATAGAAAATGAAGAAGCACTAAAACATAAATAGGCGCCGCAGATACTAAAGACGGCAAAAAGTATGCAGCTGTAAATTTTGGGGTATGGAAATCGCTTTTTTTTCCCCCCCTTAGATTTTGAGTTGTTAAAAGCGCATGCCCCATACTTTCAAGGAGCATTAAAAAGACAGATTTTCATATGAACTAACTTTTAATGAATACAAACGCTTATCAAATCATCAGACACCGAACAAAGTACAGCATTTCTGACATCTCGTTAGAGTTTGACGTTGTAGCAGCCCTAATTTAGCAAGGCTGATTGAGCAACAATATCATCAAAAATTAGCAATAAAATTACGAAAGAGTGATTCATCATACAACATATCCCAGAAGCAGGGGAGACGCTATATGGAATTTTTAGTTTTAGTGTCCGCAGCAAGATCGCTTAAAGGTATTTTTATTGCTGTGCAAGATGAAGAAAACCCTTCAAAAGAGGAAGTGAAAAGTTTTTTAATCCAAAAATAACGAAAGTACAATGTTCGATTGAGGGCAGTCCTAACCAAATCTATGCTAGCGGGGTTAAACCTTATCAGCATTTTGATGAAATAAGAAAACTGTTTTTGGGGGTGGGGGGTGTAAAATCCAACAGTTGACCTTGTGTCTAAAGATCTACACCTTCACAGTGTAAGACTTGATGATTATTTAACAACAAAATACGGTTTATGGATTGACCAAGGTCAACGGAGGATAATCAGTTACATGGAAGCGGGAGAACTGTGAGAGACGTAATAAACATTCAAATTGATAAAGAAGAAGAAGCCGATAAACCGCTTAAAGTACATTTGTTTTTAATATATATGCGCAGCTGAATATTGAAAATAACAGATTAAAAGATATACAATACTAAAAATTTTTTTTATTTTAAAAAAGCATGTCTGTTCAAGTTTATCCAAATGTGCCTACAGCGCCGCCAAAAGAAGAGATAGTAGAAACCCCCAACATAAAAAACCTTTTTGATTAACAAACATTACGCAAATGCAACAAAAACTAGAGCAAGACCTTTCAAAAAACAGCAAAACCAAACGAAGGGTATTCTGCTGCCTTTAATGCTGTTACAAAAGTTAATACTGGAGCATCGACTATAAGTGCTCTATCAGCAGGAACGAGTGTTGGCTCTTAGCAACGGCATAGCGCACCCCAGCTTTACCTCTAGGAGGTTTGTCTTTAAACTCTCGGCCCTGTTTTTCTTTTAGCTGTAAGGGCGGTTTGGCAAAAAATTAAAAACTAAACTCCCAAAAGCACCCAGCTAGGGTTTCAACTAAAAAAGGGCTAAATTTAGTTCTTTTAAAACTGAAAAATTTTTTAAAAGCGCTTTTTTGACTCAAACATCACGGATAAAGAATTTAATCGTTTCCCAGGCCGATTTTGATGACTACAAAAGAAAAAATTTTGATTTTTCAAAAAAAAGGCGAGGACAATTTTTTTCCAACACCCAGACGCCGAGCAGATAAAAAAGGAATGTTTAAAAAAAATTAAACGAGACATTAAACCTTTTTCTAAACACCACATAACAACCCCAAAAGGGGTGTTTATCCTTTATTTTAATGTTTTCCAAGAAAAAAAAAGGGACCTTTTAATATTGATTCTTTTAAATTTTTTTTTTTTTTAAAATTTTAAAATTTAAATATTTTAGTTAAAAAAAGAAACTAAAACATGGCTAAGAAAATATGAAGGGCAAGACGAATTTTTTGAAGGAATGCTTGGAGAAGCGTTTTCAAAGCACTAAATGATATTGATTTAAAAATTCATTGTCCGCAAACGTGGGGGCCAAGCGTTTACATGCATTTCTCAAGTTCCAAGTAAATTTCCCAAAAAACCCCGCCATTTAAAGTAATGTTAGCTGTTTTAAATCGACTTGTAACAATAAATAAGAAAATCTGGGAAGCTGGGTCTCAACTAAACAACAGACTATTTTTTCCAAAAAAGACTTAAAAACCCCCGGGTTTTGGGAAACGAACTGTTTTGCACAGTTTGACGTTTGCCCCGTGAAGAAGCCAAAATGAGGGGCTCGGGTTTGGGGTTCAAAAGGGGCGAAGTTTTAGAGATTAATTAAAACGGGCTAAGTATGCACCGTTTGAGGGCCCAAGTCTTACATTCCACTGCCTCGAGGGGTTGGTAGCGAAAAGAGCAGTTCAAAACAAAAAGAATTCGGGCAACTAATTTTTTTAAATTGGTGGGTTCTTGAAAGGGGCATAAACGCCCGAAAAAACGCAGAGAGAGTGCTAACAAACCCAACCCCTTAAAATAAATAAACTTAACTTTAGTGGGGGGCCTTTTCCGTTAGTTAACCCCAAATTGGGAATCATTTTTGAAGAACAAAACAAAACCAATAATGTTAATGTATACACATGGGATGAGGAAACAAATTTGGTCCCAAATTAAAGTTTCCAAGAACACCCCAACAAAGGCGAGCCAGACAATAATTTGATTTTACCAACTGATGTTTTCCCCGGGGGGCAAACCCGTTACACATTGAAACGCACGATGAGAAACTAATGAAGCATATTTCCCAAAAAAAGGGCACAAAACAAAATTCTGTAGAAAATTTTTTAAAAACAAAAATGCCATCTTTTCCCAAGCCGCGGGGAAACCAAAAAAACCCATGTAAAAGCCCTGTAGACTGTAAAGGGAACTAATTACACCCCCCCCCGGGATCAAAATTATTTTAATTTAAAGGGAAAGGGATCCCAAAACCCAACCATATGTTTTTTAAAGGGCAGTTTTAAAACACCCCATTGTTCCTTATAAAGGGGCCAGCGCCACAAAAATTTCAAAAAAAACAGTTTTTAATGAGTAATCAACAGTTTTGTTCATTTGCCTTCATTTTTTGTCAGGGGGAAATTGGCCCCCATTCGGGCACCAAATTGTATAGGGGCCCAAAAATGCTGCAGAATACTTTTTGGGAACGCATCCCAAAAAGTGCGTAAGGGCTTTTTCTAAAAATTCTAAATTTATCTGAAATCATAATGAGGGCCTAAAACCCCAACAACAGTAACTCAGCCACACATTTTTTGGAAATTTGGCGGTTTGGGCCCCCTCTCATCAAACGCAGGAACCCAAACATAAAAACCCATGATCACTTTCCCCGGAAAGTTCAGGGGAGCGGCGAAATAACAAATGCAATCTTAAACTAAATTTTGGGATCCTAAGCATGGAAGCCCCGTTTTCCTTTCAAAATTTTTGCAAGGTTACAATTTCTCATTTTTATAATGAAAGCAGGGGCCCGATCCCTTCGGGGTTGTCATGCTTTGCACATCAAAAGGGAGTACATGTTTTTTAAAATCAAATAACATGTCTTTTTATGACCCCAATCAACACATGATGGGATCTTTAGAGCACGGGCTATGCCCTTTAAAAAGTCCTGCCCAATAACAGAAGAATATTTTGACCCAAACTCTTTTTAGAAAGGGCGTTTTACCCTTATGATACATAACATTGGGGAAAAGGTTTTGATGAAGTTTACACCCCAAACCAAAAAGGCGCGTTCTTTTCTAGTTTTAGGGGAAAGGCCATCAGCGACTCCGATTACCAGCATGTTTCAAGAAGCGGGCAGAATTTAGATTGTAAAACGAGGGGAAAGACTATCAAAATCCAACTTTAAGGGCCGAGGTATGTTTGGGGGCGGACTCTTTGAAAATTATAGAAAGCCCTCCCATGAAACTTTTTTAGCCTGGATCCCCGCGCATTCCCTTTCCCTCCCCCGGGGTTTGAGTGGGACGCTTTTTTAAAAGTTTACTGGAGTCCCATTAAATTTATTGCGCCCTACCAATGATTCAGATGATTAAAAACGGAGGGCTGGAGGGAATTAGTATGGCGTCGCACCCTTTACGTAAAGCAAAAAAACAAATACGGGGACGACTATGACCCATTAAAGGTCAAACCCATCTTGTTTTTAGATCCCAAAAAATTTCTTAGGAGGGCAAGGGGCGCAATCACTTCCTTTTACGAAAACTTTAAAATGTACACAGGCGGTGATCCAATAATATTAAAAGGGGCCCATTAAAGGGTTTTGGGCAGTTTTAAAAAGGGCCTGATCAACACGGGTTTCATTCTAGAAGTTGATTTAGAATATCCTCATGAATTTCCATGCCCTGAAAAATGACTATCCTTAGCACAAAAAGTCAAAAGAGGGAACCCCAAAGAGAGCCGCCAAATTTGTCCCTTTAATCTTCGAGGAAAAAAAAAATTTGTCTGTCATTACAGACTTCTAAAATTTTTAAATTTAAGACATGGTTAAATTTTAACGGGCTGTCCATCCCCTAATTCTTTTGCCCAAAGGGAAACATTTCATGAAACCAAAAATCAGAAGAACACTGATCTCAGAACTAAATCCGCAGATTTTTCAAAAAAAGACTTTTTAAAGCTGATGAACAACAGCTGTTTCGGAGACTAGGGAAAACCCGCACAAGCGCAAAGATGTAAATTTAAAGTCACCAAGGGAACGAAGCAATTAAGCTGACTTAAAAACCAAAAATTATCAGGACTTAAAAAAATTTTCCTAAACCCGCTTTTGGCAAAATTTAAGAAAAAAAAGAAAGTCAAATTAGACAAACCTGTATTTTTGGGTTTTACTTTTTAAATTATCAAACTTTTGATTTTAAGGGGTTTCTTTAACTACTTTAAGCCCTCGTACCCCCTGAGCCCCCAGAGTATTTTTACAAAGAAACAGATAGTTTTTATAGATATCCCACAAAGACATCAAAAAAGCCCTTTGGAAACCAAAGTAGTTTAAAGGCAGCGGGAGGGTATGATCCATCCGAAAAACCTAAAGCCCGGGCCTTTTTAACTTTCAATTATTTAAAAGAAGGGTTTTGGGAAAGAAAAGGGATGAATTACGGGAAAAGGGTAATAAAGGGAGTATGGGGGGGTTTTAAGGAAAAAAATGACATTTTTCCGAGCCAGGAGAAAATCATTAAGAAAAGCAAAGGGAATACCCTCGCGGGTTTTTGGTGCATCAAAAACATACCCCAAAATGACAACAACAAAGAAGCATTTTTTTGGCAATAAGATTTTCCCCCATCATGAAAACTAAAACTGGCGATCTAATCAAACCTGAATCAACAAAAACAGTTGTCCCCAAAGAAGTCTTTAGATAGAACAAACAAAAACCCCGGGTTTTGTTAATCCATTTTTTCCCATAGCAATGGGGGCACTGGGGGACCGAAAAACGGGGGGGTTTATATTTTTCATCAACTTTTTTAAAAAGGATCAATCATAGCTTCTTTCCCAATTTCATTTAAATCTTTTCTCATTTTTTGTTTGATGCTTTCAAAATTTTTTTTATTATTTAAAAGATTTTTTTTTTTCCCCAATTTTGGGGGTTTAATTTTGTAGGTGACTGGATGTTTTAAAGCATGCTTTAATTAAAACCCCAAAAAAATTTTTCCTTAATAGCTTACCCCCGATGAAAACCCCCCGTTTCTTTTTAAAGGCCTTTTCCCTTTTTACCATTCTTGTTTTTTTTCTGCACTTCCTTCTGATTCCATTTTAAACTAAAAATAAATTTACTAAAATTAAATCAAAAACGGGTGCCCGGGGTTTAATCGCAGTTCTTCCTTCGAAAAAGATTTTTTGGGGGGGAGTTTGGTTGTTTTTTTTGTGCCCCATTTCCCCGTAAATAAACAGGGGCGGATTCATCTTTACAATTTTTTTTAAATTTAAAGGGGTCAACACTCCAAACTGGATCTTTCCCTGATGCGAGGGGTCCCCCTTCTGTTTCCCCCCCGGTAAAAAAGGTCCCTTTAAAATTTTAAACCAAAGGGTAATAGTTTGCTGGGGGAACGGGAGTCTTCAGAAAACATTTATTGTTTTTTTTTGTTTGGGGGCTTGAATTTGGTTTTACCCTTTTTAAAATTCTTCATTATTCATTCCCGCGAAAAACTGAGGGAAAGTTTTCTAACCCTTTTCTGTGTTGCGAGAATTGTCAATCAGCTCTCGTAATAAATGGGAGGAAAAAAATTTTTTCGGATAACTGTTTGTTAAATTTTTCGGGGGGGGCTAAAGCCCGTGATCTGTGAACCCTGGGAAAGCCTCTTCTAATGGAACTCTAAAGTTTTAACAATAATTGATTCACTTTCCCTTTTAAAATTTTTTTCCCCATCAACTTGAATCAAAAGCGAGGGTAAGTTAGCGGGCCCCGTTGGTATATTAAATTTTTATGGGGAAAAGCAAAAAGCAAAGAAAATCTTTTGCGTTAATGGTTCCGCATCTTTGTATCTTGAAGCCATGCAATGACTGTGAAATGGGGTACTTAAAAACTTTTTTTGCCTAAACGTAAACAAAAGGGGGAAAAATAGAAGAAAACCATTTTATGGGGGTCGTTCGGTTAAATTTCGTTCACAAAGTGTGGGCTCTGTAAATTTGTTTAAAGGGGCGGTAAATAAAATTTCCCAAAACGCCTTGTTTAGAAACCATTCTTTTGCTGTTTTTCACTGACTCCAGCCCGCTTGGCTTAGCTTTTTTAATTTTCTGTATGCCCTTCCCCAAAATCCTTTGGGCGAATAATTTAAATTTTTTTTCATTTTTTATTCAGGCCAATATTATGCGCAAAAAAAAAAAACACAACGGGCATACCCAAAGGGAATAAAAGCGATTTTTTTGCATCTTTTGTTTTTCGATTTGGGTGATAAAAGTCGCTAAAATTTTTGGGGGGGGCAAAGTCTCGAATTGGGTTTTCCTTTTTACTAGTAATATTGTTTTTTGCTTTAACCAAAATCTTTTTTAAAAGTGTAAGCTGCCGGCCCCCTTTTTTTTAGAGTTCCCTTTAAAAAAATCAACTGCTCAATTCTCTGCTTTTCATAGCGGGTTTTTTGGCTCAGCCCAGTTGCTCCACAGCTTTTTTATTATTTTTTTCTCGCCTTCATCTCGCAGTTTCTAAATTCTAATTACTACCGCCCAAAAGCGAGCGCATTTCCCCCACAGCGCCGCCTATCTCATTTTCGAGTGAAGCCATTTTTTTTAAATGTATTTTTTTTTTACATAAATTTTTAAAAAACTGAAAAATTACCCCTTTCTTAACTGAAAAAACTTTCGTGGCAAAAAAGAAGCCTTTTCAAAGATAGCCAAACAGCTTTGGGTAAAACCCCCAAAGTTTTAGTTTTTTAAGATCTGCTGGTTTAATTCTTTAACCGCTTTTAAACCAAACATTGATATCCCCACCCTTAGGCCCCAATTAAAAGCAGAAATTTTACAAGGTTTTTAAAAGTTTTTTCGTGCTCATTTTTTTTAAAAATAAAAAAAATTTTTAATTTAAAAAACAAAGAACAGGAATCTACAAACCCCTACCAAAGGGGCCTAAAACCCCCGAACTTATGAATGGGCCAAGTTGTTGAAACCCAAACTATTATGCCCAAAAAAGGAAAAGGCCCGTTTTTCTTTTTGGGAGGCCCTGTGGAAAAAAAAAAACCCTTTCCTCGGAAAATGAATTCCCGCATAGAAAAAGATTCAACAGAGTGCCGGGGAAACCCTTTTTTAAAATATCATAACAGGAAAAAGCGAGCGGGGGCTAGAATGGGGAAAAGTGTGGGGGGAAACGGGTTTTAGTTTTGTACACAAAAATCATAATTTTTCTCCCATTGATTCTGAACAAGATCTTACGTATGAAAATTTAAAGCACGATCCAGTTATAACAAAGTCCCTTAAAAGTCCCCCTAGGGTGTGTTTTATACCCACAGATTTTGGGAAAATTGTTACGCCCCCAATCATGGGGTTTAAAAAACTTTTAAAACATAAAGATTTTTTCCCTTCAAAATGACCAAACTGGGAAAAACAGCAGAAAAAAAAAAACCCTGAAACAGGGGGAAAAGGAACCAAACCAGAAAATCAGCAAAAAACGCTTTAATCCCGGTGGAGACCATTAAAAAACCTGGGCTGGTTTTAAGCAGGGAAAAAAATTAGCAAGTGGAACAAGGAAAAAAAAAAATTAATGTTTCAGAATAACCCCAAATGAAAACATAACACCGCCAACCCCCCAGAACAATTTTTATTCAAGCCACTAAAAAAAAAAAAAATTCATGTGATTCAAACCTACAGCGCCAAAGTCTTCATGGGAAAAATTTAACTTAAAAAGGGTTTCCATTTTTGGCGCCCTTTCTGCTGCGGGGGGGGGTTATTACTGTTAAACAAAATTTTTAAAGAATGCACCAAAAAAAAAGCAAACCCAAAAAAAACTGAACCACTAAATACAGGGAAAAAAACACCCCGCCCCGAACCGCAACAACAAAAAATTCCCCTTTTTATCCATTTTTAATGCAAAATAATTTTTAAAAAACATAATTTTAAATTTTTAATAAAAATAGAAACAAGGCGTATTATAAAAAAATAAAAATCAAAAAATAAAACATGGAGTCCCCATAAAAAGAAAATTTCCAAGACCAGAATTGGGAATCAATGGGTTGCTTTGGATTAAAAACCCTTTCCTTAAAATCTATGCAAGGGAAAAGCTGAGGGGAAGAAAAACCTGAACCTGACGCGTTTTTTTAGGGGTGTGTGTAAATATATTAGACATCTACAGTAAGTAAAAACAACGTTTTATTTTTTGATAATTTTAAAAATAACTTTGAAAACTTTTTAAAAGGGGACTTTGTTAAAATTTGGGGGACTTAATCAAAAACTTAATCAAGAATTTTTAAGAACTTGAAGTAACTTAATTAAAAACTTTTAATTTTAAAAAACTTGGGGTGACTAATTAAAAAAATTAATTTGAAATTGGGGCGACTTGGGGGTAGGAGGGTGTGTGGTGTACAAAAAGGGGGTGGGGGGGAGGGCGTGCGTGCGGGGTGGGGGGGGGGGGACGTGCGTGCGTGGGGCGGGGGGGGGGGACGTGCGGCGTGGGGGGTTTGGGGGGGGGGACTGCGTTTCGTTTGTGTGCGGCAAACCAAAAAAAAAGAAGCAGGACCTTTAAGCGAAGCATTTAAGCCAGTAATCACAGCAATTATACAAAGTCATGAAAGGGTTGGTGGGAAAAAACCAAAGGGAGTCAAAATCTAAACAAACCCACCGCTCCTGCATAAAGGGTATTTTAAAAAAAAGAAAACTTAAAGTCCGTGGTAGGCCTGCATGGTCCCTTTCGTCGCGCGCACGGTTTCTAAACAGCCCCCCTAAACAACCCCCCCCGCCCTGCATGAGCCCGGGGGCTAAAAATAGATCTTACTCAGTGGGGACGCAGTGGGCCCCTTTCAGTCGCCCCCGCACTGTGCTAAAGCAGCCAACCTAAACAAACCCGACCCCGTCCGCATGAGCGGTAAAACTAAAATAGATCTTTACGTCAGTGGTAGGACGCTTTTCAACTTGCTTTAGCAGAGTTTTCAGCAATTAGGGGGGCTCCCCCAATCCCCATTTTAGTACATCCGACATTGTATATTTGGAGCATTTTTTGAAGATAGTGGGTGGCCCCCCACACTACTCCTCTCCATACAAATAGATGTACAAAAAGGGCTTCCTAACCCTATCTAGTTTGGGTTTCCCGAACATTAAAAAATCGGGGCCCTTTTTAGTTGCAAAGGGGAACCCCCAAGGAAAATAAACTGGGTTTGAATTAAAAAAAAGAAAATATACACCCTCTTAATTTCAAAAGATCAAGGGCCCGCCCCAAACACGGGAAACTGTAGTTTTAAAAATCCCAACAAGTCTGATACAAAAAAAAACATTTTTACTTGGAGGGGAAAAAGCAAAAAAGTTTCAAAATAAGTTTTTTAAACATACGAATCACCTTTTTTACCTCCGCCTTAAGAAATGAACGCCATGTTTTTTTTAAACCCGGCTTTTGCCCCTCTCAAGCCAGCTCCCAACAATCAACGCGTTTAAAAGGTTTGTTTTTTCTTCGGGGCCAAAATTTCAACAATGGGAGGGGCCATTTATAAAAAAAGGAACCATCTCATCAATAGCAAACACGTACCCAAAACTGGGTACATCTTGTTTCATTTCCTTAATCCAACCCTTTTTAAAATAGTCTTCATTTTCCCAAAACAGTTAGTTTTTTACTTTTTCCCTTTTCCCAGAAAAACAATCTTTCCCCGGGTTTTACAACCCGCATCGCCTAATTCTTTTCAACAAAAACTCTAACATGCAGTTAAAGTAAAACTTATGGCCTCGAATAACAAACCTTTTTCTTCAGTAACGTTTTAGCCATTTTAAAATAACACAAGTAAAACACAGTGGTCACAACAGAGCGCAGTCAAAACACACCCTTTTGTGCGGTGGCTCAAACAACAATGGCGACCCCGGTCGTGTCGCGTGACAGCCTCGATACGGGGTGTCGACGTGGCAATGTGGTGCAACCCAGCCGAGTGTGCTTCGTTTACACAGCGCAGGCTAGGCGCTCTGGCTGCAAACTGCCGCAAGCCGTAAATTAAGTGATCAGGTTTCAGCCCCGTGTCTGCCTGTCTGTGTACAAAGTTTGTAGGTGGAAATTAGTCAGAAGAAGTGTGCGGATTTTATGACATTTAACTGAAGAGAGAGAAAGAGAAAGAGAAAGAGTGTGTGTCTGTGTGTGTGTGTCTGTGTGTGTGTGTGTTCTTAGTGTGTGTGAGTGTGTGCATGGGCGCCTCTCTGTCTGTCTGTCTGTCTCTCTCTGTCTCTCTCTTCTCTGTCTGTCTGTCTGTCTGTCTGTTCTGAGGGCAACTTGACCTTAACGGGCTTTGTCAGGGGTGCCGGTGATTCTCTCTCTCTCTCTTCCGCCACAGGAAAAGGCGGCTTTTAGGCCACTTTCGCCCAAAAACTCGGTGGTGGAGCAAGTGAGTTAGAATTGGTAAAATGCTGTTCTCTGTGGTGCTTGTGTCCATAGATTTTAAAAACGTCGCACGTAATCATCCTGACACACCACTTACAGACTTTCAATAGATATATGACAGCTGAAGGAATATAATGCATATGTGTGTGTGTGTGTGTGTGTGTGTGTGTGTGTGTGTGTGTGTGTGTGTGGAGAGAGAAGAGAGAGAGAGAGAGAGAGAGAGACAGACAGACAGACAGACAGACAGACAGACAGACAGACAGATGAACAAGCTTCTTGCACTACAATAAACTCAACAACGCCACGCCTTTTTTTGTTTGTTTGTCTGCTTGTTTGTTTTATTATTTATAACCTTCCCCAAAACTACAGAACCGATTTTCACGAAACTTGATAGAAAGATTAAAAAAAAAAAAGAACAAACCAGTTAAATTCAAATATTGATACGCGTCAAAAGGGATTGGTATGGCGTTTATGGGATGGAATCTAACCTAGCATTTGATTGAAGGTAAGAGGGCTGTATGACCTTGACAGATGTCAACGCGCTCCCGAGAGCCCGTCTTTTAATGTTCTTTTTCATGCCAACCCTTGGTTGTTTTCAACCTTTGTCTGCGGGTGGGGGGGAATACTTTGGCCACACACCATTATTGTAATTGTGATCTCACACTATTTCTGTTGTGCACGTGCCGACAGATGGAGGCCCGGGCTACCCGTCAATACCGCGGGGTACACTTCGGCAAGATGGCGCCCAGGAAGACGGATCTGAAGGGCGGCGCCTCGGAGGTGCCGGGCCCAGGGACCTACGACCCCACGGGGGCGGGCATTGGCGAGGGCGTGTCCTTCTGGCTTGAGGAGTCTGCCATGCCGGGCCGAGGCGTCACGACGACCAAGCCAGTGTCCAAAGTCCTGCGATACAGCGAGGCCATTCTCAAGGAGACGGAGAGACTGGTGAGGGCCCGGTGGTGGTGATGGTGGTGATGGTGGCGGTGGTGGTGGTGGTGGTGATGGTAATGGTGGTGGTGGATTTGTGGTGGTGGTTGTGGTTGTGGTGGTGGTGGTGGTGGTGATGGTGGTGATGCTGGCGGCGGTGGTGGTGGTGATGGTGGTGGAGATGGTGGTGGTGTGATGGTGGTGGTGGTGGTGTGGTGGGTATGGTGGTGGAGGTGGTGGTGTGGTGGAGATAGTGATAGTGGCGGTGATGGTGATGGTGATGGGTGTGGTAGAGAAGATTATGGTGAACGTTGTAATGCTGGTGGTTGGGGGCGATTTTGTGGTGGATGTTGTGGTGATCGGGGTCATAGGGCAGTGGTACAGGTGTAGTGCTGGGATGAGGATGGCGAGGGGATGGTGATGATGGTGACTTGATGGTGCTGGAGGCAGTTTTGGTAGTCTACGTGGTGGAGGCGGATGTGGTGGGGGTGGCTGTGGAAGAGGTTATGGCGTTAATCGCAATAGGGGATTTTGTGATGGAGACTGTGATTACCATGGGAGGGTTGAGGGTTAGTATGTATAGCGATGATGGTGATGGGAGTGATGAAGGTGGCGATGATTGTGGATATGAGGGTAGTAACGGTGGTGGTGGATATGATGGTGATGATAATGGTAGTGGAGGCGGTGCAGAAGGTTTAGGTAGAAGTTGTGGCGTTAATGGTAGTGAGGCGGGGGGGGGGGGGGGGGGAGGTGGGGGGGGGGGGGGAGGTGGAGGAAGGGTAGGATTTTACGGTCCAGATTGTGGTCGTTGTGGTGGCAGGATAGTGGGGTCGATGACGTGGTAGTGTTGGTTGTATCAGTGACAGCTGTGATGGTGAGTGTGTGTTTATATGCAGTGTGTGTGTGTGTGTGTGTGTGGTGTGTGTGTGTGTGTGTGTGTAACAGAATCAAATGCAAACTAGAGAGAGAGAGAGAGAGAGAGAGAAGAGAGAGAGAGAGAGAGAGAGAGACGTGTGTTAGTCTGTTCACACTTTTTCGGTGGTGTAAATCGGGGGTACACCCAACACCCCCCCCCCCCCCCCCCCCCTAAAAAAGACAAAAAGCAAAATAAAAACGCCCCACCTAGCCAACTAACTAAACAAGGAAGAAACAAAAGTGAGGTCCAAGCTTAGACCGCAGGCCACCCAGTCAACCTCACCAGGGTGCAGACCTTGTGGGGACAAAAAATGCAAGACGTGCCCATTCATAGACACTTCAGCTACAGTCGTGGGACCCACTGGCACATTCACTGTGAGGTCCAGTTTCAACTGCCGGTCTAGGGACTTAGTGTACGTCTTGACCTGCACCCTCTGCTCCAAGCTGTATATTGGGGAGACCTACCGCTCATTGGCCGACCGCTTTTCAGAGCACCTGAGGTCGATGAAGCTGGGCTACAACAACCCAGTCGGCCAACATTTTGTTGGTCCATATCACAGCTACAGTCATGCGAAGATATCAGCAGTGTGGCAGAACCCCAGAGACCGTGTGTACAGAAAGCACATGGAGAACCTTGTCATCAGCCGCTTGGGCACCACACAGCCAGCTGGGATGAACATCAGAGTCACTGACGTCTAGCTGAGCCAGGGCCCTTCTGCCTTAATCTCTCTGTCCTGTCCCTCTTTAGCCCTGTTTCTTTTTCTTTCAGTAGGCTAAATAGTGAATATTTCCATTTATTCCCTCCTTTTGTGTGTGGTGTGTGGTGCAGGGTGGTGGTGGTGTGTGTGTGTGTGTGGTTTTGTGGGGGTTGTGGTGGGAAAAAAAATGGGGGGGGGGGGGGGGGGCGTGTGTGTGTTGGTGTCTTTGTGTGAACTGCGGTGTGTGTCTGTGTGAGCTCAATACACCTGAACAGTGATCAGTGACTTTATTCTGGTCCAACTTCATCATTAAATGAAATGTTCTCACCCAATTCTCACATAGCTTTCCTGTCTTATACTGTCCTCTTCTTTTCATTTTGACAACGGGCCTATGGCTTGAAACGTCAGTTTTTCTCACAAATGGATTTGACTATCCACCCCAAAGGTTTTTATAAACTTTATTATTTTTTCAACAAACAAACTCCTCTCTCCTCTCTCTCCTCCTCTCTCTCTCCTCTCTCCTCTCTCCCTCCCTCCTCCCCCTCCCCCCCCCCCCCCCCCAAAAAAAAAGAAAAGAAAACAAAGAAAATTAACGCCCCCCACCAACCCTCTCACACCCTCCTCTCTCTCTCCCTCCTCTCTCCCCACCCCCCCCCCACCCCACACCCACCCCCACCCACACCCCCCCCCCACCCCCCCATAACAACAGAACAACACACATCACGCACCACACCAACACCACACCTTTCCCCTACCTCGGTCAACACACTCACAAGCCGCCTCCTCCACCCCACCACCCCCACCCCTCACAGCATCAACACACACCCCACGAACACATTTCACATCAGCCTCCCTCCCCCCCCCCCCCCCCCCCCCCCTCACACAAGACAAGCACAGCAGACATGCTAGATGCGGAAGCGGGGGGGGGGGGGGGGGGTGCGACTCGGCAGGTGAGCTGAGGAGCGGCGTCCTGACTGCAGCAGGTCTGTAAGTGTTGTCGGACAGCGGGTCAGGCCCCGTCGACAGTCGGCCACGCCAGTCACCTGCACGCCGTCACCGGGGATCTCATCTGGAGCTGTGACAGTGCGGTGTGTTCAGAGGCACTGCTGGCTGCCTGGCCTACCTGGTCCTCAGGCTTGCCTCCCTTGACAACTGTCCACCTTGTTTTACTAACACACTTCTCCCCCCCCCCCCCCCCCCCCCCGACTCCCCCCCCCCCCTTTTCTTGTTGTTGTTTGTTTTGTTTTGTTTTGACTTTGACTTTTGACTTAATCCTTAGACGTCGGTCCGTGGGGGCACCCCTGAAGCAGTGACAACCATCCTTCTCCATTCCTCTCTGTTCTCTGCCCTCCGCAATGTATTTCTCAGCCGCAGGCCTGTCCACTCCGTGATGTTATCCTCCCATCTTTTCCTTTGTCGACCTCTTCGCCTTTGTCCTGGTACCGTGCCCTGCATGATTGTCTTGGCAAGGCCTGTTGATCGTGTGATGTGTCCATACCATTTCAATTTGCGTCTTTTTACTGAGGTTAGGAGATCGACATATGGACCAATTCATTCTCGATGCGCTTTTTAACTTCACATTGCTGATGTGATCTCTGTATGAGATGCCAAGGAGTCGTCTGAAGCACCTCATTTCCATTGTTTGGATTTTTTCTCAAGGTCTGATTTCAACGTCCATGACTCACAAGCATATAAGAATATCGCCATGACTAAGGATCGCATCAGTCTAATCTTTGAGCTGATGGAGATGTTTTTGTTTCTCCAAAGAGGCGTTAGCTTAGATAGCGCGGCTGTGGTTTGAGCGACTCTTGAGATGATTTCAGGTCTTGATCCTTCATCTGAGATTGTTGCCCCAAGTACTTAAATGTGTTGACTGGCTCAAGCTTTTTGCTGTTGATGGTTATGTCTTGGGTAAAGCCGATTGGTTGTTAGTCATGACCTTTGTCTTTTCCGCACTTATTTCCATGCCATAAACAGCAGAGGTGTTGTTGAGTCTGTTGATCAGGTGCACTAGCTCTTGTTCGTTTCCAGCTAGTCATCTATGTCGTCGGCAAAACGGAGGTTGGTGATGGTTCTCCGTTTTGTTTTGATCTAACCTTTTATGATTTTGTTGTTTCTGCCTAGTTTCGTTACCCTTTTCGCCTTTCATCCACGGTTTTCTTTTTGCTTATTTCCAACAATTTCCCATTTTATCCACGTTTTTTTTGTTTCAACCTTTTCCAATTACTGTCCACGTTTGTTTGTTTTTTTATTATTTTTTTAAAATTTTTTTTTTACCATTTCCAATTTCTATCCACTTTTTTTTAATAACCTTTTCCAGTTTCTATCCGCGTTTGTTGTTTTTTTTCTTAAACCTTTTCCAATTTCTATCCACGTTTTTTACTTTTAACCTTTCCAATTTCTATCCACGTTTTTTATTTTTAACCTTTTCCAATTTCTACCACGTTTTTTTCCAAGCATTTCCAATTTTCTGTTCACGTTTTTTTTAAATTTTTAACCTTTTCCAATTTCTATCCACATTTTTTTTCTCAACCTTTCCAGTTTTTTTTTTTTTTTTTAATTTTTTTTTAACCTTTTTCCACGTTTTTTTGGCAACCTCTTCGAGCTTGGACTATAAGTGTTGTCGGGGCAGCGGGTCAGGCCCGCGTCGACAGTCGGCCACGCCAGTCACTGCACGCCGTCCCCCGGGATCTCATCTGGAGCTGTGACAGTGCGGGCTGTGTTCAGTGGGCACTGCTGGCTGGCTGGCCTACCTGGTCCTCAGTCTTGCCTCCCTTTGACCACTTTCTACTTTGCTTTCCTCCCCTTCATCGGATCTGAGATTTTATAATGGAAAGATTTTTGAATCAATTTTGGGGTGTGGTTTTTAGAAGATGTATTTTAAAGAGTTGTGTGAAAAGAATGACTTGTGAGGTTACTTCAACGCGGTGACAGTCCTGATATGGCCCTTAACGGTCGGCTGGGCTATAAGCAACATTAGCTTACCTTACCTTCCTTTTTCTATTTTTTAACTTTTGATAATTATGCTGTCGCTTGCCTCTGTTCGTCGTCTTTTCCGCCTTCTATCCACATTTCTTTTTTTCTTTTTTTTTCGACAACCTTTTCCAATTTTGATCCACGTTTTGGGGGAACCTTTTTCCGCCTATTCTCGGCTTTTTCGGCCTCCTCCTCCCGCCGTCCCTTTGCCGCATTTTCTCTGTCTTTTCTCTCGCCGTTTCTTCACTTTTCCGCTTTTTCTCTCCCTTTTCTCCATATTTCTTCCCTTCGCCTTTTTCTCCACCATTGGTTTGCCTTTCGGCCTTTTTGTCTCCCTTTTTTTTTCCAAACTCTTTTTCTCCGCTTTTTCTCTCCCTTTTTTCCAAACTCTTTTTCTTCACTTTTTCTCTCCCTTTTTTTCCAAACTCTTTTTCTTCGCTTTTTCTCTCCCTTTTTTTTCCAAACTCTTTTTTCCGCTTTTTCTCTCCTTTTTTTCCAAACTCTTTTTCTTCACCTTTTCTCTCCCTTTTTTTCCCAAACTCTTTTTCTTCGCTTTTTTTCTCCCAACCTCTTTTTCTTCGCTTTTTCTCTCCCTTTTTTTTCCAAACTCTTTTTCTTCGCTTTTTCTCTCCCTTTTTTTTCCAAACTCTTTTTCTTCGCTTTTTCTCTCCCTTTTTTTCAAAACTCTTTCACTTCGCTTTTTGTCTCCCTATTTTTTCCAAACTCGTGTTCTTCGCTTTTTCTCTCCCTTTTTTTGTTTCCGACTTTTTTTCTCCGCCTTTTCTTCGCCTGTTCCACGTCTTCTCGATTCTCTTTAAAGCAAAGCAAAGACACATAAGTGTCGACTGAACTACACATGTAGTGCAGAGTAGAACACAGGACACTTGTGATACAAAACAGCATAGAGTTAAATGAAGAATGCATTTAGTACAAAGTAGTATCCAATGATACTGACACAGCATAGAGTTAAATGAAGACTGCATTTAGTACAAAGTAGTACCCAATGATACTGACTGAACGATATACATTGTACAAAACATAACACAACAGTATTATCGGAACGAAAAATGTACAAAGTATTGTCTGAACGACAAATATAGTACAAAGTATTGTCTGAACGACAAATATAGTACAAATTATTGTCTGAACGACAGATATAGTACAAAGTATTGTCTGAACGACAGATGTAGTACAAAGTATTGTCTGAACGACACATGTAGTACAAAGTATTGTCTGAACGACACATGTAGTACAAAGTATTGTCTGAACGACAAATGTAGTACAAAGTGTTTTCTGAACGACAAATCTAGTACGAAGTATTGTCTGAACCACAAATGTAGTACAAATTATTATCTGAACGACAAATGTAGAAAAACGTCTTTTCTGAACAACACATGTAGTACAAAGTATTGTCTGAACGACAAATGTAGTGCAAAGTACTGTCTGAACGACAAATCTAGTACGAAGTATTGTCTGAACGACAAATGTAGTACAAAGTATTATCTGAACGACAAACTAGTACAAAGAATTGTCTGAACGACAAATCTAGTACAATGAATTGTCTGAACAACAAATGTAGTACAAAGAATCGTCTGAACGAAAATCTAGCACAAAGAATTGTCTGAACGACAAACGTAGGACAAAGTATAGTCTGAACAACAAACTAGAGCAAAATATAGTCTGAACACAAATGTAGTCAAACAGTATCCTCTCAAGGACAAACGTAGCACAAAGTACAGTCTGAACGACAAAATGCAGTCCACAGTAGCAGACCGCAGTGTTGTCTGTACGAACCCTGTGGCGTATCACTTGGTTCCCACGCTCCCGTGAACCGTTCACTTTCGATCCGCCCTCTCGGCAGCGTGATTGGAGTTCGGAGGTCTGCTCCGTTTCAGCGGTCGCCCGGTGTGCCGCTATGCTTCCTACGGCCGATGGACCTGGAGCCGGTGGCAGTTGTAATGGAACTGTTAAATGGTTCATTGTTTATCGTCTGCAGCCAGCCACCCCCGGGTGTCGGCGCACTGTCTGTCGCGCCATGCACGCAGTCAAAAAGAAAATCAACAGCGACATATTGGAGAGAGAGAGAGAGAGAGAGGGAGAGAGGTAGTTTTTTTTGGGTGGTGGTGGTGGTGGTGGTGTGTGTGTGTGTGTGTGTGTGTGTGTGTGTGGTGTGTGTGTGTCGTGCGCGCGCGCGCATACGTGCGTGGTGTGTGTGTGTGTGTGTGTGTGTGTGTGTGTGTGTGTGTGTGTGTGATGTGTGCGCGCGCGCGCGTGTGTGTGAGTGTGTGTGTGTGTGTGTGTATGCGCGCGGGGAGGGGTGGAAATGGGGGAGTGAAGGGCAGGGGATCTTGAAGAGAATTCAAAAAAAAAAAAAAAAAAAGGCCAAGCGACACAGCTACACAGCCCGTGCACGACTATGTCCCTTTCTGCCAAGTTCAAAATTGTTGCCTGCATCACGAAGTGTCATCACACCGAGAGTAATACAGTCCATGGTTTTCACTGTTTCGTCAGTGTTGAATATCGTCATGGTACATAGATGGTGACTCAAGTCATGGATATCCGATAAATTATTTCTAGCGCTGGAAAATATTCATGCATGTTTGATGGTATTGTTTCGCGTCCGTATAAAAAAAAATCATGTATATGTGGAATTTAAAAGCAGTCTGTCTCTGGAGGTTGGAAAAGATGACCATGCATTTAAATGTATGTTCTGCATGCTATACACTGAAATGTGTACTATGTATCCATTTACAAGAAGAATGCAATCCATAATCATTTCCATTTTGGCCGAAAAAAGCAGAAAGAAAGAAAAAAGGAAAGAGAAGTAAGAAGAAAGGTGACAAATTCCACGTCAGGGAGCACAGTCAGTATGATTTCAAATGTCACCGATAGGATTCTACTAAGTTTGGAGTATGTACTGCATATTTGTGTTCGTCATCTCCTCACTGAAGTTTGAAACTGATACCAGTGCATGAACCCTTCAGCACGCTTTGCACGCATTTAACCCCCCACCCCACCCCCCTCTATTTTTTTTTTCGAACAGTGGACTTACACGTTAGCAAAAACCTTACCACGCAAACATCACGTGATAAAACGAGAACTGGGAATCGAAGAAGAAAGTCGTCTGCCAAGCGGAACAGTTACTGCCAAGTTGTGTCGAGTTGTCTTTTCTTTCTTTTTTTTTTCTAATTTCTTAAAACGAAAATAACATTTTCCGTTGGTTGATCATGTGAAGGTAATTTAGTGTGTGTGTTTAAACTGCTTTGGCTGATGCTGATGTTGTTTTTGAAAGAGTGCATTGCATGTCTTCTTCTCCGCCCCTCTCTATTTTTTTCAGTCATTAGGGGCATATGTACGTTTCTCTTTAGACCCAGTTAATATTTCAGAATTTGTTGCTGACCTGCTGCCCAGGTTTTATCTGAAAAAAACCCTCACGATTTCTTTTTTCTCATTTTTCTCATCTTAAATGGAAGTCTCATCTAAAACAAATTCATGTGCGATGTTTGTGATGTCGGCGAGTGAAAAAGGCCGCGAGATAACCGCAGTCGATTGGGGTATGAACGGCAACACACGAATAGGCGGAAGAGAAGTTTATTCGATGAGACCATTTCATGAAAAGAATTAACAGCTTTTGGTTGCTGTTATTCTTGTTGATTTCACGTGTACGTATACACCCCTTTTGAGATATATTTCACCCTCTGTTTCTGTTTATCTGGCAACAATGGCATTAAAATGATGTTGGTCGACTTTTTAGCTTCTTTGTTTTATACCTGAGTACCAACTCAGTATTTTACAGATAGGTTTGTTTATAGATTTTCTTGATGACTCTTTTGTAAGAGGGCAACGAAGGTGTTTGCTGCATAAACTATATTTCAATTAAAAAGATCTAAATGAAGTCTTCATCTTGCTTTAATTCAACTTCTCGATTTGCGTTCTCTCTGAAAGAAATATAATCTGCCTTGGAAGAGCTGTGGGATTCCTGAATGTCATAGAGTAAGATTTTCGCATCAAACACACACTCACACACACACACACACACACACACACACATATATAATATATATATATATATATTATATATATTTCAAATTAAAGAATTAAAACGAAGTCTAATTTAATTCTTTAATTTTAAACAAATGTTGCTCCCCAAGGGGTTGAGCATTTTAAAACCCGTTTAGGCTTAACAGCTACACTCTTATATATATATATATATATATATATATAGTAGAAAGAAACTGTGGAGAGTGTGGCAGCGAGAGTCCTCAGAAAGAGAAGCCCCTTCAAGAAAGTGTTGGGCCCTTATCCCCTGACACTCTGGGGGGGTTGGGCCACCCCCGGTTTCTGACCCCGGTTTGCCCCTCTGCTCCCCCTTTTTTTTTGTTTTCATCTTGGGGAGAGCCATGGCTGGGTTCAAACCCCAGCCCCTCGGGAGAGCTCTTTTTCCCCTTAATGACTCGGCTTTAACCATGAGCCACAGGGACCCTGATAATTTGAGGGAAATTAACCCTTTTTAAAGTTCACTTTTTTTCCCCCCTTGACCAGATCCGTTGAACACCTCTTCCCGTTTCTGCCATTGCTTTCAGGGCTTGGTTTTTTTTCCCCCCTGAAACGAGGCTGTTTCATGAGGCTGTATGAGCGTTCTAAAAACCCCCTAGCCCCAATTTCTGCAGTGAGGACTTTGCCTGAAGCCTTCTCCCCTCGGGCTTTTTCCCCGTCGCTTTTTTTCATTTTGTAGTTTTGAGTGCCTCCTCTTTTTTATATGGCCCCGTAGTCGATCAGTCAGCGCTTGGTGACTTAGAGTGGACTACTATTTTGGTTCATGCCACCTTGCTGATATTCTGGGTGATCTTCCATTCGGGAGGTCTGCAGTGACTCCAGTCATTCCCCCGTCAGCGATTGCCTGTGTTTCGGTGGCACTGTTTTTCTTGGCCTTGTTTTGCTGCTCCTCCCGTGAAGAATGTTGCGGGGTTTTGGAGTCGATTCTCCCTTTTGTGGTGTTGGTAGGGCCCCAGACACTTGTACAATTCTTTGAGCATTGGTTGGGCCCCCCCTCCTGTGTCCCTTTCCTTGGCCCGGGGTACTTTAATGAGCTTGAACATGCTCCATGTTTTTTTTTCGGGGGAAGGGGGCTGCAGGTGTCTTTTTTCCCCCCATTCCCCAGGTTGGTTTTGAGGGCAGAAGGTCATTGCGATTTGAAAAATAAAGGGATTGAGAGGGGGTGCCAAATGTTTTTAAGTGAGACTTTTTTGGAGTGCATTCCCCCACTTTTGCCCATGCCCTTGTGGCCCTCGCTGGACGTTTTTTGGAGTCTTTTTTGGTTTCTTCTTTTTTCCATTCCTGTCATCATGTCTCTTTTGGCTTTTCCTTTGGCCCTTGACCCCTTTCAGTTTTGGGGCCCCCCCAGTCCTTTTTGTTGGTCTGTGTGTGTCCTTTTATTTCTTGATCGAGCTTTCTTTTGCAGAATCCTCGCTCTTGAACTTTCCATTTTCTGCTGTCTTCAGCTGGGGCTTGATTCTTCTACCCCCTTGTCTCCTGAGTCTTCCGATGCTTTGAAGTCTGATTTCCCTCTTTGTATTCTCCAGGATGGATTTCAGTGGTTTTTCGTTTGCTTGGCGCGTACGCGCGATGTCAGTCGGACAGGGGGGACACAACCCATTTCCTGTAATTGTTGTTTTTGGGTTTCCCTTTGCCCAATGTGTGGTGCAGATGTGTAATCATCAGAGGCCATAGGAGCTTGGTTAGCTTGAACTGCAACACCGACCTTGATTTCCCAGGGGCCCCACACTGGTCAATGGTCTCAAGCCTTCTTCCGCCATCTGCTTGGTTTTTTTGCCTTTGTGTGTTTTCGCGTTATCAAATCTTCCCAAGGCTTTTGACTGGTTCTTCTGTGACTGTTGGAAGGGCCTGGTGGCAACATGAAGCCCAAGTTCGGCCCTTTTTCCCTTTCCTCAGTGAGGACTCGTGATTTCTTTGGCTTTAAACTGTTTTCTGGAGAGGCAACATGTGCCCAGCCTCTCCAGCACATGAGTGTCTCGTTTTTTGGGATAAAATCACTGTAGTGTCATCCATGAAGGTTTGAGGGGAGGCATCTGTTTCCATCCCCAAGGCCCCGTTTTTTCCGCGTTTTTTGTTGTGCTTTCAAATGATTTCCCATTGCCAGCACGAACAGTTTTGGGGAAAATGCAAGCCCTTTGCGTGCCCACTTCCAAGTTGATCCAATGTTGTGTATCCTGGTAGAAACCGCATTGAGAAGCCATTAAAGTATTCTTGAGATGTGCGGTTTCTTGGCCCAAGGGGTACATTCAAGAGCCAACTGTTCTCTCGGGGGCCAAAGATCCATATGCGTTTGCCGATCAAGCCAACTACTCCCCAGTCTTCTTTTTTTTTTTTGTTTTTGGATTGCGCCCCAGATCATTGTGGCGGTTCTACAAAAGCCAGGCCAGCCGGGGATCCCCCCTTTTGGCTGCCACCCAAGTACTTGTTTTCCCATCAGGGACTTGGTACCCTTGCTCCCTGCCGAGAAAAAGATTTTCCCTTGCGTTCGGAGGATTTTGGGCCTGAACGGCTGATGTCACTTGCGTTTTGTCTTTGGGGATGTACACCCATCTGGTCATCCTGGCCGGATCTTCGGTTTCTCCACCCGATCGCGAAACCCGTGGAGCCACCCCGCCCCTTTGGGGAAAATTTCTTGTAAAGTGGAAAGGTATTCTTTTGGGCCCCTGGTGATGTTTTGGTCTGGCTTTGTCGCCACTTTTGATTTCCGCAACGTTGGAGGCTTCCCATTGAAGTTCCTCGGGGTTGGTTGGCCACCAGCCCTTAAATGTCGAGGGGTGTTTGCTCTGTGAGTCGGGAGTATTTTTTCCCCAGATGCTGTAAAGAACCCTTTTGTCCACATTAGGGCCCCAGATTTTGGCTGCTAAACGGTTTTTGGGAAAAAGGGGGAAGGGGGTTCTGAAAAAGCGCTTTGTGTCTTTTTTTTTTGCTTTTCCTTTTTTCTCGCAGATTCCCCTTTGCTGAGGGCGCGTGTTTTCTTTCGGGTTTCCCCAGTTTTTCAAAAACCTTGTTTTTCAGCTGGGAGGCGGTCTTCATTTGTTCTTGAGGTTGTTCTTTTGGACTTGATCTTGTCCTCTTTTCTTGGCGTTGGATTTTTTGGAGGTGTTTTCTCTTTGGTAGTTTTATCCAAAGGCGTTCTAATGTGGTAACAATGTCCCCCTAGTGGCTGTTTGTGTTTTTAAGGGGGCTTTTCCCTATCAGTGCATCGGTCTTTGGAGATTTTTGCATCCCGTTTCTCCCAAACTTCGTTTGTTTGCTCGTGGAGGTTTTAGTTTTCAGGCGCCCGCTCGGGCCTGTTTCAAATTCCCCATCCGAACCAAAAGCGGGTGTCCTTGGCCTGTGGTTTTTAATCTGGCCTGGGCTTCCGGGCTTATCTGCTGATGCAGTGCGCGTGCTCTTTAGATGAGTCTTAACTCCTCTTTGTTCTGTGGATCTTCTGCCCCGGGGGGTAGGAAACGCTTTCCACAGACACATGGATATTCATTTGGTCCCTGTTCTAGTCCCTTTGGGTTTGCAGTCGTGATTTGGTGAGCACCCATGGATTCATCATTTCTCCCCTTTCGGTGAATCCTGGAGCATCTTCTGTTATTTTGTGCCCATGTTTAAGGGAAAGTGGGGGGCCCGCCAAGAGCCTTTGGTTTGGGTCTTCCCAGTGTTCCGGTCTTTCCCGGGGGTCCTCCGCCTATTCCCCGGAAGTCAATGGTTTACCCCATGCATCAGTGAAGAAACCCTGGAGAGCGTGGGGAGCAGAGGTCTCAGAAGAGAAGCCCCTTCAAGCAAGTTTTCGGCCCTTATTCCCGACATCTGGGGGGTTGGGCCACCCCCGGTTCATGACTCGGATGTCCCTTGCTGCCCCTTTTTTTTGTTTCCATTTGGGACGAGCCTGGCTGGGTTCGAACCCCTGAACCTTGGAGATGCTCTTTTTTTCCCCTTAAGACTCGCGCTTTTAACCCCTGAGCCACGGGGCATGATTTTGTAGGGAAAATTTAAGCCTTTGAAGTTACTTTTGTTCCCCCTTGCCAATCCGTTGAACACCTCTCTGCCCCTTCTGCTTCTTTCAGGGCTTGGGTTTTTTTCCTTCCCCGATCAGAACGCGCCCGCACACGCACACGCACCCCCCACAAAACACACCACACACACCACCACAACACCCCCCCCCCACACAACATACAGAGGGGACGGGGGGGGGGGGTTAAAGGAGAGAGAGTAAGTAGTGTATTTGAATAGTAGTGGTAATAGTAGTAGTGTGTGGTGGTAGTGTTCAATCAGTCAGTGGGACTTACGGTTACGTTGGAGAAGGAAACGAACTTCAAGAACTAATGCCAGTGCATACAAAATTGGGGGAAACTCGTGGTTCAGTCAAGGTTTTTTAAGGCCCCGGCAGAGAGACGGGCCGGTGTCATTTGTAATTTCCCCACCTGTCGGGGGGGGGGGGGGGGGGGGGAAAGAGAGGAAGGGAGAGAGAGAGGAGAGAGGAGAGAGAGAGAGGAGAGGGATGTCGAAAATCCATATGAAATGGGGGGGGGGGGGGGGGGGGGGGGGGGTCGGTGGTGGGTTAGTGAAAAGGATAAGGCGTTTTGGGAGGGTTTTGCAGAACACACACGCAGCGAAAGAGAAGGAGAGAGAGAGGGAGGAGAGAAGAGGAGAGAGGGGGGCGCAAAAGGGGATTCTTGGGGTTAAGCGATGCGTGGGGGTGTGGGGTGTGTTGTTGTGTGGGTGTGTGTGTGGTTTGTGTGTGGTAAGGTGTGTGTGTGCGCGTGCGCGCCTGTTCAACGCTAGCGAGTGTCTACATTTGTAATTACTTTCCTGGCAATACCTTTAAGAGGGGTTTGGGCCCGGTAATGACTCAAGATAATGTGCTTTAGCGGTAAAAGCATGTCTGATGACACCCCTTTCGTAAACTTCCTTTTTTGTAGGGAAAGTGATTCTTGTGAAAAGATATGATTTTTAGGATGGAAATCGGAGAGAGAGGGGGGGGGAGAAAGAGAGGAAAAGGGGGGAGAGAGAGAGAGGGAGGGGAGAGAGAGAGAAGAGAGGGGAGAGGGGGAGAGAGAGAGGGGAGGGGGAGGGGCGCAAAGAAAACAGAGAAAAAAACGACTATCAAATACTCCCCAAAATTTAGGCCTTCTTTGGGTTTTCTTCAGGGGGTGGAGTCTTTATTTATAAGAAAATGTAAAAAATGACACCGTCTGGGATTTGTGCGTACCCTTTTTCGGAAGTTTTGAAATTCCCAATAAATTGCGTTGGTGGGGATCATTGGGGTGAAATTATGGATTTTTCGACTCGCCTTTAGTTAATCTCTCTCCTCTCTCTTCTCTCTCCTCTCTCTCTCCTCTCTCTTCTCTCTCCCCACCAAAAACCAACACACACACGCCGCACGCAGCAGCACGCGCGGCGCGCGCCCAAAACAACACACACACACACACCACCACACACAACCCCACACCCCAAAACGCAACCCCACACCCCACAACACACACAATAACCACAACCTACCTATTCGTCTCCTTTCCCTCCCTCCACCTTCCCCCTTTTCCCTAATTTTAATAATTTCATCCCCCTCCCCCCCCCCCCGCCCCTTAAAATTTTACATGGGGAGAAAAAAATTGTCACCACCCACCAGCATTTCCTCCATTTCCCCTTAATTTTATTTTTCATGCCCGTGTCGTTTCCCCCCGCGCGCCTTTTCCCCCCAGCCCTCTTCCCCGCGCAGCGGGGGACATGAATTTTTCATTAAAATCAGGAGTAGTCTGGGAGCCCCGCTCTTCCCTTGCCACCCCCTCACCCCGAAAAAACGGGTCAGGCTCCCCCTGCCCCCGTCTGGGGCCCCCCGCGCCGGGGGGGCGGGGCCTACTTCTCCAGCCCAAGACCCCCCAAATCAGGCCCCACGACAGTGTCCGCATGCCCGTCGGCCCGAACCGGGTTTCCTGCGGGGATCCGACGGGCCCAGAGGACCAGCCGCTCCGCCCCGGGTCAGCGACTGACTTGGGGAATGCAGGGGGTTTTGGGGAAAAAAATTGGGGCTGGGAAAACAGGAGGGAGGGTGGGGGTTTGGGGGTGGATGGGGGGGGGGGGGGGGGAAGGGGGGGGACAGTGAGTGAGGGGGGGGGGGGGGGGGAGGGTGGATGGGGGGGAGGGGGTCGAAGAAGAAGGGAGTGGAGATGACGAAAATTGGGATTTTTTGGCCCCCTTTTTTTTCTTCCCCGGCCCTTTTTTGCATTTGGTCACACGACCCTTTTTTGCAGGGGGCTGGGCTCGCTTCGTTGTTGCAGTTGTCTTGACTGAAAGCGATTCCCCCGCAAAAAATCAGCTCCATGGGTATAATTTTTTGTCCCTTTCCCCCCCCCCCCCCCCCCCCCCCCCCCTTTTTCATTGGGTTCCTTTTTTTCTCCTTCTTTCAGTGTTTTTCCAACCGGCCTTCCCCCCCCCTACTCAAAATGATAAAACGAAAGGGGAGAGAGAGAGAGAGAGAGAAGAGAGAGAGAGAGAGAGGCAGAGAGGACAGAGAGAGAGAAGACAGAGACGAGGACAGACAGGGCAGAAGAAGCCGACACGAGCAGGGGGGAGGATGTCACTGGAGGTTGTGCCCATTTTATTTGCCTACATTTTCTTCTCTTCTCTCTCTTCTTCTCTCTCTCTCTTCTCTCCCTGTCTCTCTTGAAGAGACCTCAGGAAAGAAAAGAGGTTTAAGGGAGGTGAAGAAGACTTGCTTTAAGTTCTTTTTAAATTAACACTCGTTAATTTGCCCCAAGATCAAGTTAAAAAGACTTGACTTTTGTGTTTCCTTAAGTAGTTGCTGAAGGGAGTGTGTGTTAGTTTGTTCTTCAATTTAAGTCTGCTCACTTTAATGATATTAGGAAAATGCGAAATGAGTGGATGGAGAAATGGGAAAAAGTGTATGCAAAAAAGCTAGTTAGGCCCCACGTACGTGGTGGTGTGGTTGTGGTGTGGGTGTGTTGTGTGTGGGGGTGTGTGTGTGTGTGGGGTGTGTGTGTGTTTTAAACCTTTAGTTTAATTTACTAAATTGGTTTCAGTCAGTCAGGTTGTTGTGTGTGTGTGTGTGTGTGTGTGTGTGTGTGTGTGTGTGTGTGTGTGATGTGTGTGTGTGTACAAGTAGTAATCAAAAATTTATTAGAGTGACAATTGATGACTTGTGTGTGTTTTTAGTTAGTCTATGTAGGAAAGGTAAGTCAATGTTGTACAATGCCATTACATCAAATGAAAGGTTACTCCGTTTGCATCTTTCTTTGTCTTCCTTACGTAAGTGTATAATGTGATAGTGAGTGTTTTGTGTGTGTGTGGTGTGTGTGTGTGTTTTGTGGTGTGTGTATGTGTGTGTGGGTGTGGGTGGTGTGTGTGTGTGTGTGGGTGGTGTGTTGTGCGGGCGCCGTGCGTACGTGTGTGTGGCGCGCCTCACATAACCAGTCCAGGGAAACTTCAAAACAATCAAAGACACTTTATAGTCCGGGCCAGTAGCGGACAACACAGAATAAATAAGAGGGGAGGAGAAGTGTCTTCGCCACTCGCTTGTTGTTATAATTGTTATATTGAAGACATTCGCGATTGGCTGTTGATCGGATCGGCTGTCTTCTCGGACTTACCGCTGACAGTGTTAAACAGTGAAGTCTGGAGCGCACACACAGTGCTCCATAAGCGCGCAAGCAAAGGCTGCACAGAGAGGACTGGACAGCAAGCAAAGGCTGGGCAGAGGTAGTGGACTGGACAGCAAGCAAAGGCTGGGCAGAGGTAGTGGACTGGACAGCAAGCAAAGGCTACATAGAGGTAGTGGAATGGACAGCAAGCAAAGGCTGCATAGAGGTAGTGGACTGGACAGCAAGCAAAGGCTACACAGAGGTAGTGGACTGGACAGCAAGCAAAGGCTACACAGAGGTAGTGGACTGGACAGCAAGCAAAGGCTACACAGAGGTAGTGGACTGGACAGCAAGCAAAGGCTACACAGAGGTAGTGGACTGGACAGCAAGCAAAGGCTGCATAGAGGTAGTGGACTGGACAGCAAGCAAAGGCTACACAGAGGTAGTGGACTGGACAGCAAGCAAAGGCTACATAGAGGTAGTGAACTGGACTGGACAGCAAGCAAAGGCTACATAGAGGTAGTGGACTGGACAGCAAGCAAAGGCTACATAGAGGTAGTGGACTGGACAGCAAGCAAAGGCTACATAGAGGTAGTGGACTGGACAGCAAGCAAAGGCTACATAGAGGTAGTGGACTGGACTGGACAGCAAGCAAAGGCTACATAGAGGTAGTGGACTGGACAGCAAGCAAAGGCTACATAGAGGTAGTGGACTGGACAGCAAGCAAAGGCTACATAGAGGTAGTGGACTGGACAGCAAGCAAAGGCTACATAGAGGTAGTGGACTGGACAGCAAGCAAAGGCTACATAGAGGTAGTGGACTGGACAGCAAGCAAAGGCTACACAGAGGTAGTGGACTGGACAGCAAGCAAAGGCTACATAGAGGTAGTGGACTGGACAGCAAGCAAAGGCTACACAGAGGTAGTGGACTGGACAGCAAGCAAAGGCTACACAGAGGTAGTGGACTGGACAGCAAGCAAAGGCTACACAGAGGTAGTGGACTGGACAGCAAGCAAAGGCTACACAGAGGTAGTGGACTGGACAGCAAGCAAAGGCTACACAGAGGTAGTGGACTGGACAGCAAGCAAAGGCTACATAGAGGTAGTGGACTGAACCGCTGGACAGCAAGGCGGCGTCTGCGGTTACCTGAGAGGGCAGCCTAGTGAACTAACTCATTCTCTCTTGACCCGCGGTGACGGTGAGGCCCGGAAGTGGGTACGGACCTGCCGACGAATAGTGCAAAAAAAGAAGAGGCGAGATACTTATCCTGCTCATTGACAGCTTTGGCCCAGACCGCGCACTTGCCATCACAAACTCGCCGAGAACACGCACGAAGGAAAATATGGGTATTGTCGTTTTGTGAACATTTGCACCCTCCTAAGATGAAAACATTCCATGATAACCTGTGATTGAGGGCGTAGTTTACACTCCACTGACGCCTTCAGTGTGACTGATAGGCCAATTCATGTATCTAGTGAGGAAAGGGGAAGAGTGCGGGGCGGGGTGAGGGGAGGGGAGGGAAGAAGGGGGGTGGGGAAGGGTGCGGGGGAGGGAGGCGTTCACATTCGAACCTACGGCCTGCAGGTTATGATCTGTATTGAACCGCCTGAGCTCTTCAAAACACTATTCGGAGAGCTGCAAGGGAAGTAATCTGTGTTAGGACTTGCGTTCAGTAACAGTTATCCTGCCGTTTTCATGGGGCAGATGCCGATGGTGGACACACACACACACACACAGCCCAAAGCAATTTCATCCATCGGTCAGCTCAGCAGTTCAGACAGAGAGAGGATGGGTGTGAGATGGTGTGCCTGTAATACAGGTGGCGGATATCCCGATCTTTATTCTAGCGTGCACATCAGATCAGATATTTGACACTTACAGGTAGTGGACATCCCGATCTTTATTCTAGCGTGCACATCAGATCAGATATTTGACACTTACAGGTAGTGGACATCCCGATCTTTATTCTAGCGTGCACATCACATCAGATATTTGACACATACAGGTAGCGGACATCCCGATCTTTATTCTAGCGTGCACATCAGATCAGATATTTGACACTTACAGGTAGTGGACATCCCGATCTTTATTCTAGCGTGCACATCACATCAGATATTTGACACATACAGGTAGCGGATATCCCGATCTTTATTCTAGCGTGCACATCAGATCAGATATTAGACACGCTAGATCTAGTTACTTGACCCATGAAATGAGAAAAGGTAACTCTGTTTTCGATGTGAAGAATGGCGTTGTCTTCCCCTGATTTTTTTTTTTCTTCCCGGAAACAGATCTGTTCCCCGATGACTTGAACGCTTTTGCTTTGAACACATGCCTTCAGGGTCTGAAGTTTCCTACATCCACGAAAACAGCGTTTTTGTTGAGTTCTTTTGTGTGGCTTTTGTATTGTATTTGTCTGCTGTCTGCATGCGTGGTGTGTGTGTGTGTGTGTGTGTGTGTGTGTGTGTGTGTGTGTGTGTGTGTGTGTGGAGAGAGAGAGAGAGAGAGAGAGAGAGAGAGAGAGAGAGAGAGAGAGAGAGAGAACGTGCGAACATGTATGTAACATTACCAGTCGTATCATTTTTCATTTGTTTTGACAGTGGCAGGCTTGTGGGCGTGCGTGTTGGGGTGCCTGAGTCTCTAAAACCGCAACAGGAGAGAGAACCCGACAAAGGCCTTCTGTGGCCTTGTTCAAAGCTCACATTAACTGTGAAATCGCCCGCGAACCCCCATCCCTGGGATCTGAAAACATGATTAAAATGTGGACAGTGAGTCAGCCAAGAGTACCCCTGGGAATCTAGGCCTGGGCTGGGGAGTAGGGTGTTAAAGGGGGGGGGGGGGGGGGGGTGAAGTGCGGGAGAGGGGAGTAGGGGGGGGGGGGGGGGCGCAACAGCTTCTAATGGCGCGGCGGGGTGTTGCTTGCGTGGAATTGTTGGCGTAGTTATTAACAATAAATTTTCTGCCCGCGACAAGGGGACCGGCGTTAGCACGCGTGATTGACCGAGCGTTACGATGGCATTAAAACAAAGAGTCGGACTGGAAGACAAATGGAACGAACTTCCTGCCAAGGTCGCTTCCAGACCCCTAGTGACTGATGCCGTTTTCATGAGAGGATTTACGAGGACACACGCGCGTGTGGGGGATTGAAGAAGCCTGCCGGATGGTCTGAGTATTCCAAGGAATTCTCTAGGTGTAACTGGCGCTTTGGCCACACTGTCGACAAGCAAATTCTCTAAATCCTCGCATGCATAAACAAAGACTCGTGGTATTCCGAAGCATATTCGGCAAAAATTGATATGCATAGTGCAGTTCACGCGTACCCAGATTATGTCAAGTCTTGGCATCCCATGATATCCCGAAACAACAGCAACACACCGACAGAGACTATTATCTTTGGTTATTAGTCTGTCGTTTTGAGGTGGCTCTTCAGTGGAACGCCAGACAAATGTATTTAAGACGCTCCATGCGGACCTAGGACAAAGGATCGTGATGCCAAGGCTGACAAACACTCACGCCCAGGACAAGCTGGGAGGGAATGATTGAAAACAGATGCTGCTCGTTTGACATCCAAACAAGGGCTGGACTTGTCAAGCGTTGGGAGACGGACCCGGAACGCAAGTCAGTGATTGGATCAGTCTTTCCAATTGAGCTAGTTTTCATCCAATCGCCCGATGACTCACTCGATCACTCCGGCGCGGTTTCTAGAAACGAGGCATGAATGTTCGGGGTTGTGGCCTTTAATTGGTCGCCTGTGTCCGACTCCAAGATTTGTTCTTGTCACAGGACATTACAGAAAAACAGTCCGCGAGCACCGCAGGCCTTAAATTTCTGACTTAATTTATGTTCGTTTTTCTTTTGGGGGTCCGGAAGGGACGGGTGTTGGGGAGGGGGTGGGATGGAAGGGGGTTAGGAGGTAGAGCCAGCCAGACAGCCTGTGTGTGTGTGTGTGGTGTGTTGTGT
>CM031595.1:176519907-176522407 GCA_018398815.1 Conus ventricosus
TGAAGAACACGGTACCAGCACCGGGACCTACGACGATCCCCGCACGGCCCTGGGCCGTTTAAGCGGCTGACGGGGCTGACCAGGAGTCCCTTTGGACAGACCGCTGTGCGCTTTCGCCGCCAGACCCGCGCCAAGGCACGCCAGGTGAGCAGTCGGGGGCACACGGGGGTGTGCTGTTGGTCTGCATGGGTTGCTTGTTATGTGACTCCACAATGGTTGGTGGACTGCTTGTTTGTTGCTTGAGTGAGTGAGTTGAGTGTGTGTGTGTGTGTGTGTGTGTGTGTGTGTGTGTGTTTTGGGTGTGTGTGTGTGTGTGTGCGTACGTGCGTGCGTGCGTTCATGCGTGTGTGCATGCGTGCGGTGTGTGTACGTGCGTGCATGCGCGAAATTCAAACCTCAGCCCCAAGATGTTGATTGCAGTGCTTGCACGAAGGGCTTCTAACCGCAGGCTAATTACAACGCTGTCCTCAAAGACTTCTGTCAGACCAGCCTCTTCCATACGATCTTCTGTTGCGACATGAAATGTAACAATAGACCATTCTCTTCGAGAAAAAAAACAAAAACGTGCGGTTAGGATTAAAGATGTAACGATTGTGTCGTCCACGCTGCTGCGCTCTTTATTAAACTTCTCGTGAACACAGCTGCGTTAGTGTATTTTACGCTGTAAGTTAATATTATTGTTTTTTATTACTATATATCATTATTGTTATTATCATTTACTACTATTATTAAGAGTCGTTTTATAGAGCCTATCCTCAGTTTGAAACCAATCTCTCGCTTAGCTTTGCAGTCCTCACTTTATACAACGGGCTGCCTACCTGGGTAGAGCCGACTGAAGAGCTGCCTGCTGGCGCTACATGCAGTCGTTTCCCGTGTCCTTCATTCAGTCAGCTAATCAAAAAAAGGCTTTTATATGTGTTTGTATTCTTCCATGTGTTTGTATGACTCTGTTCAAGATCAGAAAGGCTGTGCCAGTCTTGAATAAATACTAATTTGTATTGGTTCGTTTTCCCCAGTTGTTGATGTTGCTGTGCATAGGAATCAGGTAGAGGGTATGTGACCAAACTTGGGAAACCTCCTTTTCTGGGGATGTCTACGTTTGTGTTCTCTGTGGTGACGTTTCTGCTAGGCGATTTGGTGTCATAAGCAGCAATTGTTTGGAATTATTGGCCGATAATTATATCATCATGGGAGCACGAGTCATCAGACTTTTCGGCATTCATTTTCATTCATGTTTTCATTCTCACAATACATGTATTTTGAAATACGTGTCATTCATACCAACGGCCAACCAACCTCTTCCGAGAGTTAGTGATCAGATATTACGGGTGTGTAAAATGTCATGCGTGCTTTCAAACAAGGAACCGAGATTATATATATATATATATATATAATAAAACAAACTAATAAATTCCAAGGATAAGTACCGAGCACCGTTCCAGCAACTTACAGAGCAGCTTGGTGTGCAATGACTGCAAGAAATATTGAATTATAAACAAAGCTTGCTCTTATGTCTTAGATTGAAGAAATAGGGGGGATACGCATTCATACCTGCATGGAGATGATTCTGCCTAACTAACAGTAATGTGCTTGAGTGGGTGGATGGGAAAAAAATAAAATAAATGCTTCTCAAAAATGAGCCTTCAGCAAGCTTATATTCTCCAAGGGGAGAGACATCCTCCAATAGGAGGGAAACTCACTAACATATATAACTCCTGGTCAATATACCGATATTTCGAAACTTGGTGGTTTCTCCTCAGTGACAGCGGAAGAGGTAATTTGACTCCTCTGCTTTCAGTTTTAAGAAGAATGCAATCCAGAAAAGGCTTGGTGTGCAATACCGTAGTATGTTTGTTGAGTTTTCAAAAAACCCACCAAAGGTGCCATCTAAGAAGCAAAAGAAAATCATGAAAGAGCAAACAAGCTACATTTTCCTTGTGAAAAGTAGAAAATATAAAAAGATATCCTCTAAACACAAGTTGCTGAGGGCCAGTTCTTGGAATGAATCGCAAGGGACTAAAATACAACAAACTAATAAATTCCAAGATAAGTACCGAGCACCGTTCCAGCAACTTACAGAGCAGCTTGGTGTTGCAATGACTGCAAGAAATATTGAATTATAAACAAAGCTTGCTCTTATGTCTTAGATTGAAGAAATGGGGAGAGTACGCATTCATACCTGCAGTGGCAGATGATTCTGCCTAACTAACAGTATGTGCTTGATGGGTGGATGGGAAAAAAAAAAAAATGCTTCTCAAAATGAGCCTTCAGCAAGCTTATATTCTCCAAGGGGAGAGACATCTCCAATAGGGAGGAAACTCACTAACAATATAACTCCTGGTCATATACCGATATTTCGAAACTTGGTGGTTTCTCCTCAGTGACCGCGGAAAGTGGTAATTTGACTCCTCTGCCTTTTCAGTTTTAAGAAGAATCATCCAGAAAAGGCTGGTGTGCAATACCGTAGTATGTTTGTTGAGTTTTCAAAAAACAAACCAAA
>CM031595.1:176532407-176544907 GCA_018398815.1 Conus ventricosus
CCGTCGTCCACGCAAACTGGGGAGGAGAGGGTGAAGGGTGGTGAGAGGCGGAGAGGGGGGGGTGGGGAGGTGCAGTGAAATGTGGGTTGGGTGCAGTGAAATGTGTGTGTGTGTACGAGGGGGGAACGGGGGGGGGGGTGGTGGTGGTGGGGTGGGGGTGGTTTTCTGTGATGCAGATTCCGGGGGCTTGCGCCATGCAGAACAAAATGTCAGACTGTTTCTTGGGCTTCGGAGAGAATCATGTCCTGTATCAATGAGGATCGAGAACTGTGGGAACTAAATGCCCGCACTATTTACCGTTCTGGAACTAAACAGAATTGAAGGGCCGGGGGAAAGGGGTAAGGAAATAAAGGGCAGATGAGAGTAGGTAGATTTTGTGTGTGTGGTGTGTGTGGTGTGGTGTGTGTGTGTGTGTGTGTGTGTGTGTGTGTGTACGCGCGAAGCCGTGTGTGTGTGTGGTGTGTGTGTGTGTGGTGTGTGTGTGTGTGTGTGTGTGTGTGTGTGTTTCGCGCGAAGCCATGTGTGTGTGTGTGGGGTGTGTGTGTGTGTGTGTGTGGTGTGTGTGTGTGTGTGTGTGTGTGTACGCGCGAAGCCATGTGTGTGTGTGTGTGTGTGTGTGTGGTGTGTGGGGCGTTTTGGTGTGTGTGTGTGTGTGTGTGTTTTGTGTGTGTTGTGTGGTTGTGTGTGTGTGTGTGAGTGTACGCGCGAAGCCGTGTGTGTGTGTGTGTGTGTGTGTGTGTGTGTGTGTGTGTGTGTGTGTGTGTGTGTGTGTGTAAAAAGTTGGGGGAGGCTGGGTTCTCGGAGATGAGACAGATTATACAGAAGCAAAACACTTTGAAGCCCTAATCTTCTGTTTCGAGTTATGCGTACGTCATGTTCAAGGACGTACCTAGCCCTGCTTCTGAAGTCTGTATGACAGACCTGTAAACACGGACTTACTGCGATGAAAGCCCGACAATGGAGTCGCTGTCAGTTTTCCATTTTGTGGGGAGTCTGTGTATAAACAGGAAACTCTCTCTTTTATTCATGGAGAAAACAGAATCGGTGGAGGAAAATAAACGGACACTGCAGACAGACAAAATGGGAAAGGATAAATAATGTAAGAGGGGATTCAAGGCAACCGGCGTTGGCTTCAAGTCCATTAGCACTTCGCACAAAGAAAGAGAGGAGAAGAGAGAGAGAAGAGAGAGAGAGAGAGAGCGTGCACGCGCGCGTGCTCTCTCTCGCCCTCGCAATGTGTTGCCTACATTTCCATAGATAACTCAAAGACAGTTGAAAGCATTTCCATACAAAAGATAACTAACAGTGTTGTTCATAGGTTCAGTGTTTACAAATAGTTACATAAGGTAGCCTAATGTCTGTCGGTTCCACAAGGGTGCAGCACAGGAAGGGGTGCAGCAGAAGTTGCCGGCGAAATGGGGGATCGTGGGCAACGATACTGCAGACACACTGGTCGGGGAACGAGTAGACTGGACTTTCCCTCGTCTTACGACGAACCATCGTCACCAGGCCCAGCAAAACAAGACATGACAGCCCGGACAACCCTGGCTCCGACCAAGTGATTGTTGCTGTGCTGGGGCCAGAGAATCAGGTGAAACTCTTCCGGATCGCCTAGCTACGCCATCTCCTGCAGACAAAGTTTGGCACTGGACGGTCAGGACAGTGTCCCAGTGGTCAGGGACCCATGACACAGACCGCATCCTCCAAAGCTGCCTGCAGCATGCTGCTGTAAGGGGCAGGGTCTGGAGCTGGAAGGTGCCTTGGGGGACCAGACGTAGACTAGAACACCAGCGTTCATTCGGTATACTGGAGTGACCATCTGGTGAGGCGAATGAGGTACAAGAAGAAGAAGAAGATGTAACGACTAACGGATTTACACAGGTCACTCAGCTAGGAATAGCACTTACTTGGAGCTTTCGACAGACCTCCATCTGTCTTCTTCAGCGGTGGTGTGGCTACTGGGTGAACTGGCGTTCAGTGCACACGACCACGGGTCGAACCCTGGCATGTGACTGAACGATGATGGTGGTGTACACCGATGGCAAGGTGTGTCTGCCCCGGTCCATGTTGAGTGTGGGGTTGTTGGCGGCAATATGCATGGCCTCCGTCACCCCACGCTGAAACCTTCTATTGTCACGGTCGAGAACGCAAGAAGAAGATGAAGATGAAGATGATGATGACGAAGAAAGAAGAAGAAGAAGAAGAAGAAGAAGAAGAAGAAGAGAAGGAGAGAATAGAAAGACATGGAGGAGAAGAAGAAGAGAGGAAGAAAAGAAGAGGGAGAGAGGATGGGGGGGAGAAGAAGAGGAAGAAGAAGAAGAAGAAGAAGAGAAGAAGAGAGAAGAAGAAGAAGAAAAGAAGAAGAAGAGAAGAGAAGAAGAAGAAGAAGAAGAAGAAGAAACTTCAGCAGAAAAAAAAAAGAATTTCAGTCGAAAACAGATATTGTCAATAGATTGATGGAGGGAATTGTTTATGTGTTTAGCTGATTTGTTGACAGTTGAATTTAATCAGGAATTAAATTTCAATCGTGCAGCCTTGTTTTCTCATTTGTATTGGATTTACAATCCCTCAAAGCCCGTGTGGTCTGCCAGGCTGTAAACAACATGTGTTAAATTGAATGTCCGTCCTTCCCGGACATCAGCAGTCCTGGGAGCCGCAGTGAAACTGTCCTTGTGTCTGTCTCCCTGTCCCCATGTCTGTCTCCTGTCCCTATGGCTGTTCCCTGCCCGATGTCTGACTTCATATCCGTCTGTCGGTCTGTCTGTTACTCTATGTTACTTCTTTGATCTGTTTTGTGTAACTTTCGTTATGTCTGTGTCTGTCTGCATCGCCTATTATGTTTTAAATCAAATACAGAAAGAAATGTCATCGTGCGTTAAATACAAACAGTAAGAATGAAGTACTTGTGTACTTGTTTGAATGGAGGGCGCAGGAGGAGGGGGTGAGACGATAATCAACTTCTGTTGTTTTAGCACGACAGAACACCTGTGAAGTGTCTTTGTAACTACTTCCATGTTGTTTTCTTACGCCTGGGAACTGGCTGTATCTCCCCATGTTTACCCCGAACGAACAAATATAGCCGCCGTGTTTCTTTAGAAGATAGCCCCACGCGACGGACCATATGTCTTTTCGGCTCCGCACCAGCAGCTCGTTAAGCCTATTAAAACCTTGGCGATATATCTCCGCGGAGAGAGTAGAGGGCAGCCTCAGAAGATGCACCTCGCAAACTTCCTCCCCCTTGCCGCAGGTGCCAATAATTAGGAGCAGGGGAAGGCGGGCAAGATCCGCCATCCAGCAGGCTGAGAGCAAACAGCGGTGGTGCATGTGTTTGTAACAACCAAAGGAGAAAAGCGTTTACCTGTCATTTTCATTGCGGCTGCAATAGGATGGCTGTGTGTCTTGTGTTTGAAGAACGAGAAACGTTTTTCGGCCATGTAGAAACCAGAGGGTTTGTGGGTCATGGTCATTAGTTCAGCCTCTTTAGTTGAGTTGAATTTCAAGGTGCTCCCACTTCGCCACTTAAGAGTAATGTCACAAAGAACTCGTGTATGAGCTGCATATTGAGCCCCAAGGTCTTCACATTCGACACATAGAGTAATGTCACAAAGAACTCGTGTATGAGCTGCATAATTGGTCCAAGGTCTCCACTTCGACACTTAAGAGTAATTCACAAAGAACTCCTGTGTATGAGCTGCATAATTGGTCCAAAGGTCTTCATATTGACACATAAGAGTAATGTCACAAAGAACTCGTGTGTGAGTGCATAATGAGTCCCAAGGTCTTACACATCGACAAACGAAGAGTAATGTGACAAAGAACCGTGTATGAGCTGCATAATGAAGACCCTTCGACAAGAAGAGTAATGTGACAAAGAACTCGTTATGAGCTGCATAACGAGTCCAAGGTCTTCACATTCGACATTAACGAGTAGTGTCGTGAAGAAACAGGCGTGTTTGATGTGTTCATTCAGTCTGTCCATGGAGAAAAACAGTGGTTGGTCCTGTCGGAGGCAGTCAAATTACAGGAGCTTTGATTTTTTTTAAATCACTTTTCCACAGGGAAAATGTTATTCTGTAACTGGACCATTAATTTATTGGTTCAATATTTTACTTCATGTAAGAAAATATAACTTATCGCCACGGATGGGGCACGAGAGAGAGAGAGAGAGAGAGAGAGAGAGAGAGAGGAGAGAGAGAGAGAGAGAGGAGAGAGAGAGAGAATTGGAGGGAAGAGAGAGAGAGAGAGAGAGAGAGAGTGAGAGTGTGTGTGTGTGTGTGTTGTGTGTGTTGTGTGTTGTGATGTGTGGTGTGTGTGCTTGCTTTCACAGAATGTTGTGAGCATTTTTACTTGTTATGCAATGAGTGACGAAAATAAGCACGACTTGTTCTCATTTTGTTCAAAGCGCGAATAGACAGATTTCTTGGCGTGCATTAGATCCTCCGTCACCTTCAACACATTTCTTGTGGGAATGTGGCGATGTGTCTGCTGTCAGTTCCAAAGATGAGCAGGCAGGAAGACCACTGTCCAGTGTGTGTCCTCATGTGGGAGTGGGGTGTACACAGTCAGCAGCAGGTGTTGCAGGCGGGTGGGAGGGAGGGAAGGGGGGGGGGGGGGGCTCAGTGAGGTGGGATCCTGCTTCCTCCTGTTGCTCTTTGCCAGAATGGCTGTGGCTGTGTTCATCTTGAAAGTCTGTGTGCCCTGATGGGACATGTATTTCCAGCGGGATCCGTCAAGGGCAGTGTATTCCAGGCGACTGAATCCATGTGGCAGCTCTTGGGGTTGTGTCCGTCAAGGGCAGTGTATTCCCAGGCAACAAGTCCATGTAGCAGCTCTTGGGGTTGTGTCCGTCAAGGGCAGTGTATTCCCAGGCAACAAAGTCCATGTAGCAGCTCTTGGGGTTGTGTCCGTCAAGGGCAGTGTATTCCCAGGCAACAAAGTCCATGTAGCAGCTCTTGGGGTTGTGTCCGTCAAGGGCAGTGTATTCCAGGCGACAAAATCCATGTGGCAGCTCTTGGGGTTGCGTCCAGCTACCTGGTGGAAGACTTACTGGGTCAAGTTTCTTCTACTTCAGCGTCGTCGTTATTTCTTACTGTGGTGACTCATGTAATGTGATAGAGAAAACAACGATGGATTAACCCTACGCAAAGAATGGAGCTCACTAATGTAAAAGAACGGTGGATACGCAAATGGGCTGTACAGAAATAATTCAAACTAATGTAACATAATGATAAATGGGTCTTGTGTACTAAACGGGCGTCACCATTCACAATCCCAATTCAGAATCATGACAATGTTTGAAAATTTTCTAATTTTGGGAAGAAGAAGGGCAAAAGAGAGAGAAAAAAAGTGGAGAATCAGACAAAATAGAAAGAACATAAAAGGAGCATGGAAGGAATAAAGAAAAAGGACAAACGATCGTTCCTGATGCACGTCATTTGACATCGGAATACGGCGCCTTGTGCTTGTGCTTTACGTTATATCTCTGGAACAAAGTGCTCCAGCTTCAAGCGGCCGCGCCTTCTGACCCCCTGCCATGATTTGAAGAGGGAGGCACGTCCTTCCTCTCCACTCATTCCCAACAGGACTTTCTGGGCTTATTAACCATTGACATTATGTGGAATTCACTTAGATTGCAATTAAAGAGACATGTTGGACAGAGGATAGCTCTTGTGTGCTGGTTAACCATCACTAGGACTTCACGGAGATGCGTGTTATAAGAATGGTTCATAAGCCATATATTCAAGCTGGAAATCAATAAGGATTTGATAGCGAAGCAGAATGGCTATGCGCCATGATTTTAAAGCGGCTTAATATGTCTGACTGGAGGAACGAATGGCCATGTTCTGATGTTTGTGCCGTCGTTGGCTGTATCTTCGCCGTGATTTCACGTAATTAGGTGAACCAGCATGTTTGAGAGGTCTTTCAAGTGTTCTCTGTCAAATATGACCCAGGGCCTGATACTGACTTCTATTTTCGGCAGCAGTCATAATGGATAATTGAAGATAACCCGCGCGCCCTTCACAAGGCTCCGCACAGATCGTGAAGGCAATCAGGGGCTGAAGAGCTCTTTGCCCTCGTCCCTGGGAGTCCTGTTTAATTAGGCCCAGACACGAGCTGGCTGCAGTATGGCCCATGATAACGCAACGGGATGATAAGGATAAACTTTAACCTCCCACGACCAAACATTTCACGGACCACCAAGATTCCCCTGCCGCCCCATCCCTCTTCCTGCTCTTTATGCCTCGCCAGCGGTTTTCCTGTCTGCGTAGAAAGATAGGTGCGGGGGCCGAAGAGCAACAAACCGTCTTTGCAGCAGAAGGCGTCTTGGCCAAGCACTTGACTGGAAGAAGAGCCGCAGGCGGCCATGCTTCACGTTTCTCCACTTCTTCTGACATTCACCGACGGGGGGAGGGAGGCCGCGGATGCAGAACTTTGCACAGACGTAGAGCAGAGACGATGCTACCTATTTATTATCATATGTCTGGAGGCCAGGAATAAGAGAGGCAGGTCTTGGGAGAAAATGGAATCCCAAGACGAACATAAGAAACAAAAGGCGGCTATGGTTATGCTTACGTGCAGTCCATGATTTTATCATTCACCGTTACGAAAATGAATTCAGGCTGTGCAATAAGAAAGGGTTTCACGTGGTTATGATTAATAGTGATAATTCATATCAATGTATTTGAAATATGTCATTTTGTTATCATATGTGCAGGTTTAACCGCATAGATGGATTATCTACATTTTGGGACTTCCATTATTTTAGTCGAGCACATGAAACGATCTTTGGAATTATATACACCATCATTTATCATCAGTGGAATTAATTTTTCCCATTACGAAGCAGTCGGAGTAACCCTTACATACAAAGGACAGTTGCTTGAGCTTGTGACAAATAATTCCTTTGAGAATCTAAAACGCCACTTTTGCCGTTGGTAATTGACTATAGAGATAATGGCCTGCTACGCACTTGTCGGTATAGTAGTTCAAAGCGGGTCTGAAGAGCGCACAGGTATGCACACCATCTGCGTTCTGTCAGAGAAGTCACAAACGGTCTGCCGGTACCACCCTCCAAGGAACCAGAGAATCTTAGGAAACTCCTCTTCCTGGGAGTCCAATGTCGTCCTTGGCCTTTAATCGCGTGTATCTTCCATGCAGTTCTATTCAGCGTTTGGTGAAAGTAGAAATAAGTGATTCAGCCAAATACCAGAGAGCTGGGTAACAGTGCATCTGACCAAAGGTAGTACGCCCTGCCTACGGAGTGTGTACTATCTTTGATCTGACGTTTACATCCCCACACTGTTTATCAGAGCACAGAATCAGTTAGGTACTGACGTGTGCGCTTTGTTAGCCCTGACCCCGTTGTGCCCCCTTCTTCCTGTTACCCTTGCCTTCTGCCGCCCCCCCCCCCCCCCCCCCCCACTTCCTTCCGTCCCCTTTGCCCCCCCCCCCCCTCCAAATTGCATGTATTAAATCCACTCTGAATACGCTCGAGTGTGCGTGCGTGTGTGTGTGTGTGTGTGTGTTGTGTGTGTGTGTGTGTGTGTTGTGTGCTGTGTGTGCGTGCGTGCGTGTGTGTGTGTGTGTGTGGTGTGTGTGTGTGTGTGTGTGGTGTGTGTGTGTGTTGTGTGTGCTTATGTGTGTGTGTGGTATGTGTGTGTGCGTGCGCGTCGCGCGCGTGTGAGTGTGTGTGCTTCAGTTTATTCTTTGTTTGACTCTGACAACAGAAATCACCTGTGTTTGGATGTTATTGCCCCTTTATGTGTTGTATGGAGCCTGTCCCATATTCATAAGCGTTGTTGGTATTGTATGAGCATTAACTAAATATTGTAGTGCTAATACTGATCCAGGTATGCCCATTACTTCTCATGCCAGTGCTTTCAACGGTTTTCTTCAGATGCAAAAAAAAAAAAGAAAAAAAAAAAAGCAACACACACACACACACACACACACACACACACACACACACACAGATGAAGATAGAAGAGAGAGAGAGAGAGAGAGAGAGAGGAGAGAGAGAGAATTAACTTTGGGTGGGGTTGAGCCTATTTGAAGATTCTGACAAGTTCTTCCACTTACAAAGAACTAGTATTCCCACAGGGTACGGTCCATATAGTAAGAGGGCAGTCGGTCTCGGTCTACACCAATGTAGAGCGAGAGGGAGGATGGGGTGGGTAGGGGTGGAGGTAGAAGGGGTTAACATTCGATTGACTTTTCAAAGCAAACAGCGCCGCTAGTTCGATTGCTTGGCACTGAGCAGTATCGTAGATTTCCGATGTGTACAGCAAGAAAACAGGAGAAGAGGGCGATGGGGTGGGAGAGTGGGGAGACGGGGGAAAGGTTTTTAGTTTGCTAAAGTATTGCAATCTTTAGCACTTCTCATTTGAGTTCTGGTTCTTCCCAATTCTTTAGCTAAAGTATTGCAATCTTTAGCACTTCTCATTTGAGTTCTGGTTCGTCCATATTCTTTAGATCTCCAGTCCATCATAACTCATGATATAAATCTAAAACAGTTGTTGTTTTTTCTGACGACCTTTTTACCGGCTAGAATCTTGAAGTTCTTTTCGTGCGCGCAAACTTGTGTGTGTGTGTGTGTGTGTGTGTGTGTGTGTGTGTGTGTGTGTGTGTGGTGTGTAACGTCAAAATACTAGCGAGATTTCAGTCCGTGAAACTGTATACTTAAATAAATAAATATATGATGAGTTACTGACAAATGTTACTGCTATTGACATGGTAGTGCGCCCGATATACAATTTTAGGACATGTGTTGTTGAAGGAGAGAGGAATTAGGTTGGGGGGAAACAAGAGGATGAGGCGATGGGGGTAGTGTGAAATGCAGACAGCTGTTGTTCTTGCTTGAAGATCAGGACTATTCATCATTATTATCCTTTGCTGTCGTTGTATCAACTGTGCCAAACAATCAGAGAAGACATTAATAAACTGATACCGATATGGTAGAACTCGGTAATGAAAAATATCCCTCCTTCCTCCACCCTTGCAACTCTCGCCCACCCTCCCTTCCCCCTTTCCGACATACACAGTGTTCCACACCACCCTCCCACCCCTTTAAAACCTCGGTGGTCTATCAGTCTATCGAGCAACAGCTGTGCAGATGTCACGGCGCCCAGCTCACCCCCAGACCTCCAACTTCCCGGGTAATGACGGCCATGATGATCAGGACGGTGATGACGATGATGGTCGGTCCAAGATAAATGCTTGGTTTCTCCTCCCCTCCCCCCCCCCCCCCCCCCCCCAATCCTCTCCAGGCCACCCTGGCATCACCCCACCCCCCCCCCCACCCCACCCGCCTCTCCCTTCCGCCGGTGGGCCATCACTACAACTCTCTGTGGCCATCACCAGCCGCATCAGCAATTACCGGCGACGTTTGTCATTCCTCATGATCCGCTGCCTGCCCTCCTGCGCGCACTCCTCTCATTCCTTCCGCCGGTCAGCGAGACAGGGTCAGTCCGCGATGACCTTTGCCGACCCCGCGATCTTCACACGGAAAACGAGCCGGACTGCGGGTCGGCGGCGTGCTGCAGGCAGGGGAAGCAACCTTGGGGGTCCGGGCCGTACCCCGGAGACCCATTCCCCCCCCCCCCCCCCCCCCCCCCACCCCCCACTACCGTGCCGGCGTGTTGTGCGTGGAGGTCCGGCTTGTAACGTTCAGTAGTTCATGTGTGGAATGGTCCTGGCTTTCTTGGTTCAGCGGGTAAGGGGCGGAGACTGACGGGTTTATGGGTGAAAGGGGAGGGGAAGGGGTAGGGGTGGTGTGGAGGAGGACGAGGAGGTGATACAGATGCACAGCAGGTGATGAGGAGGTGTTAACTGATTTTAGTTGTTCTGGTTCACTGAACAAAGGGAGCCAACCAACAGGTGGAAAACTAGGGATCTGGGCCAGTCTGTTGGTGTCGTCGTCTGCCGCTTTAGTCACTGAAAAGAACGGAAAATGTTGAACTTCGGTCTTAATAGGCGGGCACGCAGAGCGAGAGAGAGAGAGAGAGAGAGAGAGAGAGAGAGAGTCTTTACGCTAATATGAATCATAACCCGTTTTATATTGTGTGATAGTTTTCATGTGTTAATATCTGTCATCCCTCTTCTTCATCTTCGTGCTCATTTGTTGTCCTTGGGAATAAAGATTATCAATCTCTCTCTCCTCTCTCTCTCTCTCTCTCTCTCTCTCTCTCTCTCTGCCTATCTACCTGTGTCTGTCTGCTTCTCTGTCCTCTCTCTCATTCTCACTCCATCCCTCTCCCTATTCTCTTGTACTTATTATGTCTATTGTACACGTTCTCTCTTTTTCTTTCGAGCACCCCACACACACACACACACACACACGTCTGGCGCGCCTGTGTTATTTACTGTGAGCACGTCACGATCGTCGTGCGAAACGAGATCCATACCCACACTCTGATTCCTGTCTTCTTTCAAGCGTCGGATTAAGGACTTGAGCCGCCGTGTACTTTGTTTTGATCTTCCACAATGACGAACCTGATAGCACAGCAGAAATCTTTTCGAGGAATACAAAGAGTACGCGGCTTAAGGTCGGGCTCTCAATGGTCCATGTACGCAAAAGGTTTACTCGCACGAGATCAGATAGCTATCTGTTTGTCCAAAGGGCTTCACATTTCTAACCTTCAAGAGAGGTAAAAACTGACTCAACGTTTACCTACTTATGGTTGTCCCAGATTGCGCTTGGAGGAGAAAGGGTACCCACACCTGTCCCTTTTTCTTTTTCTTTCGACTGGAAATTTGTTTTTGACCTTTCTCAGTATCTGGAGCTACCAGACTGCTCTGCATTCCTCAGGAAGGCCCTCACTCACCACCCCCATCCTGTCAGACACTGAATTGTCTCCAAGCCACACCTGACTGGCTTTATTTTACACCATAATAGTGACAGTGACATAGTTTTTCTTTTCTACTAAACATGACACTAAGCAATGATGATTTTGTATGGCATGACATCGCTTAGATGAAGCGATTAGAACTTCATTGTCATCACACGTGTTATGCACCTGGTGGTGATTTGAAAGGGTAGGAAATGCACTATGGAAAGATTTCCTTTCTTGCTTCATCGAATACAGGGGCTTCTTTCTGTGAAAATGTTGAAACTGACTTCATGTAATCAAATGGTATAGATTTGTAAGGACGTTTGCAATATTTTCTAGAACCAAACTACATTAAATATTTTATGGACAGAAGTTTTGCTTGTATGTTTTGTGTGTTGCTTTCTAATGGTGTAGGGGAGGCACGAAAGGAAATCTTTTCATCTCCATAATCACCCATACTATGCACTTACTACACGTCACGAATCGACACAGGTGATAGACAAAGTCATGGAGACATGGAGCAGAGCGGTTAGGGTGACTAACCAAACTTGTTTTAATGTTGACAGTTCTGGGTTTCTTATGGTGTGCTAAATTTACAGCACATGTCTTTTTCCTCTTTGAAAAACGGCTGGAATGTTCTGGTAAGTTGTAAAAAGTGGCTCCTATTTCTCCAATCTGCTTGGGTTGACAGTGGAAAGCACGTGAGGGCGCTCACACACACACACACACACACACACACACACACACACTCTCTCTCTCTCTCTCTCTCTCTCACACACACACACAGGCACACAGACACACACACACACACACACACCACACACACACACACACACACACACACACACGCACACAGACACACGCACACGACACACACACACACACACACACACACACACACACACACACACACACACACACTCTCTCCCCTCCTCTCTCCTCCTCTCTCTCTCTCTCACACACACACACACGCACACAGACACACACACACACCACACACCACACACACACACACACACACACCACACACACACACTTTTTATGCCATTATTGATCTGTACGAATGTGACCATGTTGGAATCAATTCAAGGCCTGGGTCACACGACAATACGTATTCTAAAAAGGCTTGCGACATTGAGCGCAGTGAGGATATGGAAGCTAAGCCAGACGGGAAACGCATGAAACAGTGTGCTGCACGATTATTTCGGCAGGAACTGCAGTGATGCGACTGCGTGTGACATTGCCCCAGCAGAATAACTTTTACCTGATCACCTGTGGCAGCAAAACCTCCATTTTTAATTGGCAATAAAGTATTCTCTCTCTCTCTCTCTCTCTCTCTCTCTCTCTCTCTCTCTCCTCTCTCTCTCTCTGTCTGTCTGTCTGTCTGTCTCTCGCTCACAAACAAACACACACACACACACACACACACACACACACACACACACACACACACACACACACACACACACACACACATACTCACACATACTCACACACACACATACGCACACACTCTAGCACACACACACACACACACACACACACCACACCACACACACCACACCACATCACACCATGCCACACCACACACCAAATGGATTCTTAAAAGTTGTTTTGATGGCTTTCTGTTTCATTCGAAGTAACAACAGAAGTAAACATACTGCAGTTTAT
>CM031595.1:176549907-176604907 GCA_018398815.1 Conus ventricosus
GGCTATGGCCTATCCTGAATAAAATTTCATTTCATTTCATTTCTCTCTCTCTCTCTCTCTCTCTCTCTCTCTCTCTCTCTCTCTCTCTCTCTCTCTCTCTCTCTCTCATTATCGTTATCTCTGTTTCTTCCCACATCCCCTTCCGCTCATTCCCAGCAAAAAAAAAATTTTGGCCAGGTCAATACATGCAATAGCGAAAAGAAAATCTCCCAGATTCCCCATCCTCATGTAGACGTCTTGAAAGAAGTGGAACCTCCCAACTCCCTCAGGGTCAAAGTGTTCGTCACCGGACACCCGCCGAACTAACACGATTTTCACGACAGTATTTGCATAGCAAATGTAGATCCATATTTGATACTGTATGCAGTATAGACCAAAGCAGAAGTATCGTGACTGCTATCTGTCTGGCCTCTCCGCTGGCCTGTGTAACAGGGGTAGGTTGAATCAACATCCATTGATACTGGTATGTTTGGCGAACAAAAGGCTAAAGACAGTTTTCCTGTTTTGCTCCATTTTTTTCACTTGTAGAGATAATATCTACAATATACCTGAACAAAGTTAACCAATATCGTCGACTGAATTTAACTAAGTATAGAACTGTGAAAAGAACAGGCGTTGCTTTGAGGGACGATCTTTCTCTCTCTCTCTCTCTCTCTCTCTCTCTCTCTCCTCTCTCTCTCTCGTCAGCAATTTTTTTTTCGTGAAATATGTGGTTGTTTTTGGGAGAGTATATTGTTTATTTTCCTTTGGATATACGATCAATAGCAAAACAAAACGTTCAAGCCTACTGACAGTAGCTCATTATGATAGTGGCGTGGCATGAGGGGGGAACCGAGCGAAGGATCGGACGTGTCTTTCAACTGGAGTCGCTGGAAGATGCATGATAACGTCAACCACTGCACACACACGCATTGCTAGACGCTGTCTTTCAGAGACGTCAAGATGGTCGGCCCAGACAGAGGGAGAAGGAGGTGGTGGGCGAGACGTGAGGGCAAGTCTTGCGGGCCAGACGAGGGGTCAGACAGCAGGGGAGAAGACACGATAAACTCTTGCTATCTTGCAGGGGACCCTGTACGTCGCGTGCCGCGACAAGCCAGGGGTTGTTGGCCCATCACCTCCCAGCCCTTCAAGCCGGACGGCGCTGTATCCCAGTCCGGGCAATTTCTCTAATAAATCAAGGTTGAGGCCCGCCATAGAAGTGAGAAGGTGGGATTCTCGGTAAGCTCTGCAGAGCAGCGAAGGCTTAGGAGTCTGTCAGCTCACAGCCCGAGGAGAAGGGGAGATCCATTGCTAAGTGGCTGGAAATGATGTACATACCTTCCCGCTGTTATCTCCGGATTAGATAAGCAGGGACCTCGTGCTTTGACGTGTTCTTTATGGGCCCAGTGCAGGTCTGCGGGAGAGGTCCTGCTCGACGTGCAGGTTGGCGGATCAGATGGAGGACCTGCGCCAAGGGCCTACTCTGACGTCTTCTGATTCGATCCGACGTAATCTTTTCCCTTAACAAGTCTGGCGGCCTTTGCCACTGGTATTGTCGGTCTGTGAACTCTCCCAGTTTGTAAGAGAAGAGATTACGTCGGATTTTGCGATGATAAATACAACTGCTTTCCCCGTTTTTCTGCCAGTTAAAAGGGCTAAATTGTGATGGATTATGCTCCTTGGCTTTCAGGACAATGGTTTCCTGGTCAGGCTGGGTTTTTTTTTTCCTTCCCAGAACCAAGCTTCGTTGTTCCAATGGACGCAGCTAGTTTTGAACGCTGTCAGCTCCTAAGGTCAGTGTTCGGTTAAATCTGCCTGAGTGAAGGAACAAGGCAGGTGCTGTCTTCTTTTTTCTTTCTTCATTACCGACCGGAATGATGGAAATGGCACCAGTACAGGGACGTCCGTTGCAAAATAGCATGTATGCCAGGTTTTCCTTTTTTTTTTATCATGAGAACCTAGGGTTCTCCGTTTCAAAAGGGCATCATCCGGCCGTTTCATTTCCATGTCGTTCATAACAACCTGACTCCGGACCTGACGTTTACAGTTTGACTTGTCGCTGCCGCTCAGGGTGGCCACATATAACAGGTATCAGACGTCTTCAGCCCACCGAAAAGGTGCCTTGGAGACAAATGACCTTTTTATACAGGTCTGGACAGACGGCTATAAAATCGTTTCTTGACCTGACATGACGGCACGCTCGCGAGTTGGAGGCGGGCGGTACACTGAACAGCCCTTTGTCTGCAGGGACGGGGCTCCGCGAGCCAGGACATGTTTATGAAGGTGACAGGCATTTAAAGGGACAGCTTGTAGCCTGGCCTGCAGCACGCTTGTCCAAAACACGTTGTCCGTGATTTTGTCTTCCCCCCCCCCCCCCCCCCCCCCCCCCTCGTCGACACTGATGCATCCGTTTACCTCTCAAGCCTCTGTTTATACCAGTGCTTAAACATTCAAATTAATGGACAGTCGTCGCTGCAGAATATACGAGTTCATGTGGGGTTGGCACTGATGCAGAAAAGGTGCAGGAGAATGATTCAGGGCGTCTCTGTGTATGTTCCAAAATAATCGCTCATTCAACCCCCCCCTCCCCCCCCCCCCCCTCCCCCCATGCGACTCGATTTTCTTTGTTAGCGGTTTTGCAAACGTTACAAATACTCAGAATTCTGTTGAAGATTTCATGTGCATATACAAACAAATAGTGTCCATGCACAAACAAGTAAAGCAACAGAGTTAGAAAAACAGAGACCGAAAACCAAGCAGACAAAGGCATAACTTGCAGAGCGTACTCAGCATTGATTAGCAAAGCAACAGTTAGAACATTGATTAGCAAAGCAACAGTTAGAAAAACAGAGACCGAAAACCAAGCAAAGCCATAATTTGCAGAGCATACTCAGCGTTGGTTAGCAAAGCAACAGTTTAGAAAAACAGAGACCGAAAACCAAGCAAAGCCATAATTTGCAGAGCATACTCTGCATTGGTTAGCAAAGCAACAGTTAGAAAAACAGAGACCGAAAACCAAGCAAAGCCATAATTTGCAGAGCATACTCTGCATGGTTAGCAAAGCAACAGTTAGAAAAACAGAGACCGAAAACCAAGCAAAGCCATAATTTACAGAGCATACTCTGCATTGGTCAGCAAAGCAACAGTTAGAAAAACAGAGACCGAAAACCAAGCAAAGCCATAATTTGCAGAGCATACTCTGCATTGGTCAGCAAAGCAACAGTTAGAAAAACAGAGACCGAAAACCAAGCAAAGCCATAATTTGCAGAGCATACTCTGCATTGGTTAGCAAAGCAACAGTTAGAAAAACAGAGACCGAAAACCAAGCAAAGCCATAATTTGCAGAGCATACTCAGCATTGGTCAGCAAAGCAACAGTTAGAAAAACAGAGACCGAAAACCATGCAAAGCCATAAATTGCAGAGCATACTCTGCATTGGTTAGCAAAGCAACAGTTAGAAAAACAGAGACCGAAAACCAAGCAAAGCCATAATTTGCAGAGCATACTCTGCATTGGTTAGCAAAGCAACAGTTTAGAAAAACAGAGACCGAAAACCAAGCAAAGCCATAATTTGCAGAGCATACTCTGCATTGGTCAGCAAAGCAACAGTTAGAAAAACAGAGACCGAAAACCAAGCAAAGCCATAATTTGCAGAGCATACTCTGCATTGGTCAGCAAAGCAACAGTTAGAAAAACAGAGACCGAAAACCAAGCAAAGCCATAATTTGCAGAGCATACTCAGCATTGGTCAGCAAAGCAACAGTTAGAAAAACAGAGACCGAAAACCAAGCAAAGCCATAAATTGCAGAGCATACTCTGCATTGGTTAGCAAAGCAACAGTTAGAAAAACAGAGACCGAAAACCAAGCAAAGCCATAATTTGCAGAGCATACTCTGCATTGGTCAGCAAAGCAACAGTTAGAAAAACAGAGACCGAAAACCAAGCAAAGCCATAATTTGCAGAGCATACTCTGCATTGGTTTAGCAAAGCAACAGTTAGAAAAACAGAGACCGAAAACCAAGCAAAGCCATAATTTGCAGAGCATACTCAGCGTTGGTTGTTGCAAGCAGCACACAGAGCAAACAGGGGAAACCTTCCTGACTTCTCCTGTGAGTTACTTGTTTACACACACACACCCTCCCCCCCTCCCCTCTCAGTTTCCTGTTTCTTGTCTTTTGCATGCGTGCTTAGTCCTAGCACTGGCAGCATTTGTGCGTTATGTGCCCGGATTGGTTACAAACAGTTTATGTCTTACATGAGACGGTAGCTTTTTGAAATGCTAATTCATGCCGATGTACAAATGAGCCCAGTTTGTTTCCAAGTTTGATGTCCCAAAAGGTAGTCGGTAAAAAAAAAAATATATTCGCCCTCCCCCCCCCCCCCCCCCCCTCCCCCCTTTTTTAATTACACATGGCACAATGTCGTGTAGTATAGTGTAGTGTAGCGTAGTGTAGGGTAGTGTAATGCAGTATGTGCATGCGTGTGTGTGTGTGTGTGTGTGGGGTGTGTGTGTGTAAGGAGAGAGAGAGAGAGAGAGAGAGAGAGAGAGAGAGAGAGAGAGAGAGAGAGAGAGAGAGACAGAGAGAGAGAGAGACAGAGAGAGAGAGAGAAGGTAGATCTCGGTGTTGATTTCTTTTCCTCTTTTTTTAACCATAATAAACAACGAGAGTCTAGAGGGAGGGCGGGTGTGGTGGAGGGTCCAGTCATGTGTGAAACGTACGCATGTCGCCCTGTCACGTGGCTGAGCGGTATCTGGCCGCGCCGTGACGCAGTGTCCGTCAACTTGTCAGCCTCAAATGGTTTACTAAGACCCCGTCTTCTAACCGTCTCCGGTGTCGTTGCGTCCGTGTGTGCCACCAGCACCCCCCACCCCCACTCTGGCCTCCGCCGCCCACCCCCCCCCCCCCCGCCCCTCCCCCCTCCCCCTCGAAGCTCTCGGTCCTCCAACGCAACTCCTTTGTCAGTGGCCGTGGGGGGCAGGGATGTCATGGGGCTGTGCTGATTTGTCATCATTAACCCCCGCTCCGCCTGCAGATTATTCATGCAGGTTGTCCCGGGACGCCCCTCCGTCTTGACTACTGTTCCTCCACGTGTGTGTGTGTGTGTGTGTGTGTGTGTGTGTGTGTGTGTGTGTGTGTGTGTGTGTGTGTGTGTCAGTGTGAGTGCGTGCGTGCGTGCGCGCGCGCGCGCGTGTGTGTGTGTGTGTGTGTGTGTGTGTGTGTGTGTGTGTGTGTGTGTGTGTGTGTGTTATCCTGCCTTCCTGCCTGCCTGCCTGTCTGTCCGTCTGTCTCTGTCTCTCCCTCCCTCCCTCCCTCCCTCGTGTGTGTTTTGATATTGTTTTAGTTCCTGAAAGGACAAGAGCATCTCTTGCTCATCTGTTACTCTTGGGAATAAGATTATCCATCAGTCTCTCTCTCTCTCTCTCTCTCTCTCTCTCTTCTCTCTCCTCTCTCTCCTCTCTCTTCTCTCTCTCTCTCTCCCCCCCTCTCTCTTTCTCTCTCTCCCTGTCCCTCCTCTCTCTTTCTTTCTCTCTCCCTATCCCCTTCTCTCTCTCTCTCTCTCTCTCTCTCTCTCTCTCTCTCTCTCTCTCTCTCTCAGAGAACTAGTAAATACCAAGTCTAGCTCACCCGCTCTCAACCAGTTTCGAGCGGGTGACCTAGACTGGGTATTTACTAGTTCTCTAACTAGTAAACCCTACAAACATGCATACTTAGTTTCGGGCGGCTGACCCTAGAACCAGTATTTTATAGTTCTCTGACAAGTAAGACTTCAATAACAAAAAAAAATAACGATTTTTTACAAACAAACATACTGTGTAGGGTTATCCGTGTTCAATACTAATTTACTAAACTTTTCAGATTTTAGTTTTTGCTTAATCCTGTGTTTTTCCTGATCGTTTTCAAAAACATCATTTTCGCGCATACATTCATCAAATGCGTCTCTGTCTTTCATGTGGAATAAAACTACAGTCTTTAATTGTTCTCTAAAGTCTTTTAAAACTGTGTTATATTTTTGACATAAAATCCACACACTTATCCCAGCATGTCTTCCACTGAAAGCCAGTTTTTGACAAAGTGTTTCTCTTTTTAACTATATCTCTTTCTGCCGAACAGTCATCTATAATAAATAGTGTCTGCGTTCCTTTAAACAGTCTATAAAAGAGTTCTAAACACTCACTCAGTTTATTGCTAGGATCAACTAAATATATGTCATCATCTGTCCATATAAACCTTCTATCATGATATGCTTTGTTAAATTCAAGTGTTGGACAGAAAATTACAATATAATCAAAATTATAGCGATAAACTGTTTGTAATAGGTCGAGGACAAATATTGTTTTTTCCACAACCAGTTTGTCCACAAATCAATGAACAATGAGGAGTTTTTGTCATAAAGTTTAACTGCTCCATAGTTTTATAACAGGATATTATTTAATCCAGTTATTATATTTATCATACTTTCTGTCAAAACCTGTTCAGTATAATAAAATCCTATGAGGCCTAAATGTGTAAGATTAATCCAATTCAGTTCTGTAAGATTGTTTCTATTTAAGTCAACATTGATTTTTTTGCTTGTTGTTATGGTCTTAATATCCTCACCATTGTGAAGAACGACGATGGTAACTTTAAGACGTTTAACGTCTAAGTTTTGCCAGCTAATATTAATTCCTTTTATAAGGACGTCACTAACGCCCACAACCCCATCCCTCTCCACATCTTTAAAGACAGAAATTTCAAATATCATTGTGAACGTGTCTCCTAATTTTCTGCTTGGAAAGAACTGTAATTTTGTAGAAGCTTTCTTTAAAACCATTTCTCTTTTGTGGAGGATGTACTGTTTTTTCCCATACGGCGTTATTTCAATCTCTTTCCGACTATTGTCGTCCGGCATAAGACTTACATGTAAAGGGCCAGAGTTGAATGCTTTTCTGAAACTTTTTTGACGGCTAAAAAATGTAAATGGGCTTATGAATTCAAATTTTATTTCCCATTCTAAATATGGTTCTAAGTGCCATTTGCTGTCAGGTTTTCGAACTATTTTATATTCATACTGGCCAGCATTATTTGCTTCTACATTGCGTAGTTGTTCTAGTTTAGGAAACTTTTTGTTGTCGCTAACCTCTTTGCGTTTATAATCACCATCTTTAGTGTACTCAAACCATACAAAGCGCCTATCTCACCGTTCTGTTCAAAGTCCGCAACGTCTGCAAGGTCTTTTAATTCTAAGGTTATACACCTTACAGGCGCCAATGTAACTACTGGTTCTTCTGGCCCCCGCGACATTATTTTTTAGAACAACTAATTATTTTATTTCCAAAACACTGTGCAGGTTATCACATTTTACGACTTTCCCTTGTTTTGTCTGCGATTTTTATATTAAATGATCCGACCCTTCCACAAACTAATCTTTTAGACTGTAAATTAGGGAATTGTATAATTTCATAATCGCAATATGCAGCTTTCCCTGATGGAAGAGCTCTTAAAACAGTTGAGGGCCTTCCATCATATAAGTTTTCATCAGTGCTCAGCTCATCCAAATGAACATAGAGTAATGAATGTAATGCAAGATCGAGCGGATTTTCTCCCTCATAAGTAGTTTTGTTTGGTGTAACTCTAAATCTATGATTGTCAGCTGCAAAGCCTAACATTTTAGCTAGCTCTTTATCAAAATAGTAACCTACTTCTTCTTCAGGTTTGAATGATAACATTGTTTTCAGATTCGCATTGTTAAGTTTGAGAGTAATGTCGAAGTTACTCATTGCTTCTTTTAGTGAGCAAAACGCGTAATAACCATCAGGTATTGTTAACTGGCTAACTTTGGCCCCTGTTTTGTCAATTTTTTTAATCTTATTATTCTTCTTTGATTCACTTATATTAAACCATACAACTTTGTAAAATATTTCACGAAGCGCAACCATTCTCGTTCCGCAATTGTTATCAATAGCATGTTCTAAAACGAAGGACGGTCTTGAGTTGTTATTGTTACAAACATTTTTTAAACGAATAAAAATGAGCGCATTTAAATATACTGATGCAAAATATTCTGTTGGGCCGCACTACAATCTTAAAAATATAACAACTGATACTCTTGTCATTTCTGTGACCCAGACTGACACCTTTCAAGTAAAGGTGAGTACGCCATTAAACAAATATCTTAACCCTCCTTTTAAAAAAGACTACATCGCGAAAGTGTGGTTCAGTCATCCGATGCAGTTTTATCAGAACCAGTTAAACTTTGCTGTGTTTTGTGCATCAACTGGGTGTGGAGTGTCGTATGCTGATCATTTAAATCATCCTGATTCTTTGGTGAGGTCAGTGTACAGATTTCATTTTTATTACACCTTCAGACGTATTTTGACTGAACTGCAAGCTACATTACCAAATGACAAACCGTTTAATCCATTCAGCAACAGAATAGACATGAAGGCTTTTGAAAGGATCTGTAACGAATTCAATATTAAGGCCAAGACAGACTTTAGACAAAAGTTGGATCTTAATCATGGCTTAGGCACCCTTTATTTTTGGGGCGTGCACAGAAAGTATAACTATGCCTGGAATCCTCCTTATACATCTTTCTCTTCAGACACAACTGTTCACCTCGGGTCCATAGAGCAAGAGCATAAAACAGCGTGGACAACATTTATCTTAGACACTTCTAAGGCCTAACTAAAGCAGGAATAGAACGAATAAACGACTCTATTCGTACTTACGTTTGGTGTTTGCTAGGTTTCACAAGCACAGGCAAGATCGAGCATAACTGATCCTTTTACTGGCTTTGACGCACAAAAACAGTACTTGGCAAATTTAGAGACGCCATTAATTCTACTGTTGATTTGCCTTCAAGTATTAAAAGGTACCAACATGTTTTGCAATTTGCAAGATCGAAAGTAGACTTTGCTGTTGGCACTGGTTTATATATGCTGCCTTCTGACCTCAGGCTCCAGATAGGAACAATAATAAACTACAATAATGAAATCCTTGTGGCAGGCAATGAACAGAAGGTCGGAAAAACGAAATAAATTCTGAGCCAGTAATATTGCAAGCAGTAAACAAACAAGAAGACCCCCCAAGAATAAGTCATCCAATCCCCGTGGCCCAAAGCCCGAAGACCGTTGAAGACCGCGAAAAAATAATAACCATGAATATGAAAAGACGGCACTTGTTATTGGATTAACTGGCCTAGGATTACTTGGTCTTTATCTTACTAAATATTAACCCAACTATTAAGGCAACTAATGCCCATAAGTGCTCAGCCATAAAGCCAACTACTTTGCTTGCAGTAGACAAAAGCCAGCTAACAATACCCCCTAATATACCTGGTAAAGCGTTCATGGCTTTACTGGCTAATTTTTTTAATAAGCCCGCAAGATGGTCAAGTTGTTTTTTTACCCATGATTTATCAGGTGGTGATGGAGGGGATGGTGATGGAGGTAATGAACTTTGACCTCCACCACCACCTGTAATAGCCAACACCAGTGTACTTATTGCAAATCCTAAGGCTGTTATAACGCTCGCTAATGTGACACCTTGCTCTCTAAACAGTGTTTTTATTCGTTCTGCTAGTGTCGTGTCTTCATATAAAATTCTTCGGATAGTTTCTCTTATTCTGGTCACTTGAGTTCGTAATTGTTCTCGGGTAGTAGACAAAACTTCTAGTTTTCGTTCTTCAAAATTATTTAGTCTTATTTTTTCTTTAACATCAGTCCTAAGTTGGCGTCATCAGCCTCAGCGAGTTTTCTTTTTTCTCTTTCTATATCCTCATCTAGTTCACGCAGTATTGCTATACCGTTTATTAATTCGCTTCTAACAGTTCTCAAAGCACGATCAAGGGTCTCTGATTCTTGCGGATCGTCGATAGTTTTTGGTACTGTTTCTTCTGACAAACTGGCTTCTGCTTCTATTATTTCGCCCGCTGTTTTACTTAAATCTTGAAGTTCCATGTTTTGTATTTGGTTATCTGTTGGGAGTTCTTGTAGTGTTTTGAAGTTTAGCAACTGCCTCCCTATCTAATTTTGGTTTAGTAATGCCAAGGCGATTTCGATCCTCCATCCTAAGTCTTTGTCTAATTGTATTCATGCCTACAAACTTTGATGAGTCTCGTTTATCTGTAAGCTGAAAACGTTTTCCTTGATTGTCTTTAAAATACAAATGGCCATCATCATCTTTTACAAAATCATCAGGGGCTATAAATTCGGGAGGGTCAAGACCTAAACTTTGGTACAATGATCTAACCTTACTTTCTGTTAATTCACGATGCAATGAGAGCGCTGAGCGATGCTGTATTAAAGGAGCCGTTTCACTCATGTCGTCTCCAGGATCAGGAACATCATAATCTTCAATGCCTGCCATGTTTTAAATAATTAACGTTTTTATTTTGTTTTATAAAAAAATGTCACAAGCATATGGCTCGATTCTTGACCCGCATAGAAGACTGAAAGAACCCTTTGGTGTGAAGGGAAATAAGCGGAATATTACTGTTCCAAATAATCCATCTACTATTGATTCAGATCAAATTCTTACTGTTAAATTTCCAGACCTAGGAGCGGATGAAGTGATTGTGCCAGGCTCTGCACGACTTACTTTCAAAATAGAACTCGCATCAGAAACAGACCCAAACAGGACAGTTGTACAGAATCTGGGGCGGGCAATCGTTAAGAAAATTTCTATAATACTTGAGGGCAGGAAATATTTTCTTTACACAATGCAGACATATTTTTAACCTATTCTGATCTATGGCTAACCGCGAATGAAAGGGCCGATCTTGCGTTTCAAGGAATCGAAAATGAAGAAGCACTAAAACATAGAATAGGCGCCGCAGACGCTTAAGACGGCAAAAGGTTTGTAGCCGTAAGTTATGCGTATGGAAATCGCTTTTTTTATACCCCTAGATATTGAGTTGTTAAAAGCGCATGCCCCATACTTTCAAGGAGCATTAAAAGACAGATTGTCATATGAACTAACTTTTAATGACTACAAACATGTTATTATATCTACAGACACCGAAGCAAAGTACAGCATTTCTGACATCTCGTTAGAGTTTGACATCGTTAGCAACCCTAACTTAGCGAGGCTGATCGAGCAACAATATCAGTCAAAATTAGCAATATATTACGAAAGAGTGATTTTTCATTCTAAATATCCTAAAAGCAGGGCAGACACTATATGGAATTTTAGTTTTAGTGCCGCAGCAAGATCGCTTAAAGATATTTTATTGCTGTGTGAAGATGAAGGACCATTCGAAAGACAAACTGAAAATTTTGTTAATCCTAAAATAACGAAAGTGCAATGTACAATTGAGGGTAGTCCTAACCAAATCTACGCTAGCGGGCTTAAACCTTATCAGCATTTTGATGAAATAAGAAAACTGTTTGGAGGCGGGAGGTGTAGAAATCCAACAGTTGACCTTGTGTCTAAAGATCTACATCTTCACAGTGTTAGACTTGATCATTATTAACAACGAAATACGGTTTATGGATTGACCTAAGGTCAACGAGGATAATCAGTTACATGGAAGCGGGAGAACTGTTAGAGACATAATAAACATTCAAATTGATAAAGAAAAAGAGGCCGATAAACCACTTAATGTGTATTTGTTTTTAATATATGATGCGCAGCTGAATATTCAAGATAACAGATTAGAAAATATACAATACTAAATTATTTTTTTTATTTTTAAAAAAGCATGTCTGTTCACATTTATCCAAAAGAAGAGATAGCAGGCAATTCTGCTGCTATAGAAACCCCCGACATAAAAACCTTCAGATTAACCAACATTACACAAATGCTACAAAAACTAGAGCAGACCTTTCAAAATACAGCAAAACCAAACGAAGGTATTCTGCTGCCTTTAATGCTGTTACCTATGTTAATACTGGAGCATCGACTATAAGCGCTGCATCAGCAGGAACGAGTGTTGGTCTCTTAGCAACGGGCATAGGCGCACCCGCAGCTTTACCTCTAGGTGGTTTGTCTTTAGCTCTCGGCCTGTGTTCATTAGCTGTAGGTGCTGCTAGCAAAAAAATAAAAACTAAACTCCAAAAGCACACAGCTATGGTTCAACTAATAACAGCTAAACTTAGTTCCTTCAAACTGACAATAAATAAAGCACTAGTTGACTCAAACATCACGGATGAAGAATTTAATCGTTTACAGGCCGATTTTGATGACTACAAAAGACAAAAGTTTGATCTTCAAAGAAAGGCAAGGACAAGTTTTTCTCAACAGCCAGACACTGAGCAGATAAAAAAGGAATGTTTAAAAAAAGTAAACGAAACATTAAACTCTGTTCTAAACAGCTCACATTAACAACGCCAAAGGGTGTTTATACTTTAGTTTATGAGTCCAAGCACAAAAAGACCGTTGATATTGATTCGGATTAAGACGACTTTGGGAGTCGTTGTATTTTTTTTTAATTTAAATAAATATTTTGAGTTAGAAAAGAAACTCAGCATGGATAAGATATATGAAGGTCCAGACGAATTGTTTGAAGCAATGCGTAAGGAAGAAGATTTATCAAGAGCACTGAATGATATTGATTTAGAAGTCATTGATCCAGCAAACGTACGGGCAAGTGTTGCTCATGCTATTTCTCAAGTTCCAGGTAAACTAACAATAGACCCACCAGCCGCCGTGGCGAAGTGGTTAGCGTCACGGACTCCCGGCTGGGAGGTCGTGGGTTCGAATCCCATCAGAAGTCATGTGGGTTTTTCTGCCCCGACCGGCTTCTACCCAGAGTTGAGTTGCTGCGGACTCAGTTGGGAAGACTGGGACCACACAGTCGAGTTTCATCCACTTAATGGATGCGTCTCTGAGAGTGTTGCTCAAATTTCTTGACCAACACTGCAGGCGCCTGTATCTCTCGGGCCTGGTTGACACCGGGATATATTATGAAAGGAAGCGTAGAGTACAGCCCTGTCATGTAGTCTCAGACCGAAATGGAAATCCGTAGCATCATCTTAATCATCCTCATTCTCATTGATCAGCATTAAAAAAAAGTCTCAAATTCTGTGGCCCTTCATGCCCTACTCTCATGGTGACCTCAGTTTCGATGTCCTCTCCACGTCTGTGGCCTTGGTTTGGTTCCGTCGGGGTCACTGGTATCGGCGGGTCCATGGGGCTGTCATTGGACGGACGTGGTGGCGCCCTCCGGGGGGAGAGCTCACTCATGCCGGCTCCGCGACTAAGCAATTATTGTCGTCAGTAGGAGGCTTAGTAGGGGGTGTCCTGCGTATCAGAACAGGCGCCACTGAACACCACCGAAGTGACTCGGCAGCAGTGCAGTGTCTCCTCCGGTGGGTTGCCTCTTGACGACTTGACATTGACTGCTCCCTGTGGATTGCTGGTGCCGGCGCTGCGGCGGGGCCGACCGGGCTGTGGTTGTGGACGGGTGTCGGAATGAGCGGCGTGGTGCACTGCCTCTGAGGTGGCGCAGAGATTGGGACAGCAAAAAAAAAAAAAAAACAACCTAACAATAGACCCGCCAGTTAAAGTAATGTTAGCTGTTTTAATCGACTATATAACAATAAATGAAGAAAATCTAGAAGTCTGGGTCTCAACTAAACAACAGACTATTCTTTCTCGTAATGACTTAACACCTGGTTGGGCAGACCAGCTGCTTACACAGTTTGATGTGGCCGCTGAAGAAGCCAAAATGAGAGGCTCTGGTTGGTCAGAGGGCGAAGTCATAGAGATCAGATTAAAACAGGCTAAGTATGCGCCGATTGTAGGCAGGTCTTACATTCCACTACCTCCAGCATTAGTTGCAAAAAGAGCAGTTTTAAACATAAAGAATACAGACAACAAATGTTTCATGTGGTGTGTTCTTGCAAGGCTGCATTACGTCCGCAAAAAACGCAGAGAGAGTGTCTAACTATCACCCTTACATCAATGATCTTAACTTTAGCGGAATATCCTTTCCTGTTAGCGTGGACAAAATTGATCAGTTTGAAGAACAAAACAAACCAATAACTGTTAATGTATACACATGGGATGAGGAAACAAATCTACTGCCTATTAGAGTGTCCAAGGACAGCCCAACAATAGGCGATCCAGGCAAGAATCATGTTGACTTACTACTGATGTTTTCACCAGCAGGGCTACCACATTACACATTGATACGCACAATGAGTAGACTAATGCAGCATACTTCAAAGGATGGGCATAAACAAGAATTCTGTAGAAAATGTTTAACAAGAATTCCATCCGCTCAAGCTGCAATCGAACATAAGAAACATTGTATCGGCCCAGTTGACTGTAATACAGAACTAACTACGCCCCCACCCAGATCTAAAGTTAGTTTTAAGAACTGGAAACAGATGCAAACGAGCCCATATGTTGTTTACGCAGACTTCGAGTCGCTTATTGTTCCTTATGAAGGACCAACCCCACAAAAACTTCGAAAAACAGTCTTAATGAGTAATCATCAGATTGTTCATTTGCCTTCATTGTTGTCAGGTCGGATGGCGTCCATTCAGCACCAGAATTATATAGAGGACCTAATGCTGCAAAAACATTCTTAGAACGCATGCAGAAAGTGCGTAACGCCTGTTCTAATAATCTAAACTTATCTGAAATCATAATGACGCCTGAAGACCAAGAACAGTATAAATCAGCCACACATTGTTGGATTTGCGGTTTAGGCCTCTCATCAGACGCAGCGAATCCAACAGTAAGAGACCATGATCACATTAGTGGGAAGTTCAGAGGTGCAGCGCACAACAACTGCAATCTTCAACTAAGGTTTGAACCAAAGACATGGAAGCTGCCCATATTCTTTCACAACTTGCGAGGTTACGACTCTCACCTTATAATGCAAGCAGTAACCGGCGCCTTTAGGGTGTCATGCATTGCACAGTCATCAGAAAAGTACATGTGTTTCACTTTAAATAACATGTCTTTTTATGACTCTATGCAGCACATGATGGGTTCGTTAGAGTCATTGGCCATGTCCTTAAAGTCCTGCCCAATAACGGAAGAATATTTTGACCCAACTCTTGTTAGAAAGGGCGTTTACCCTTATGAGTACATGAACAGTTGGAAAGGTTTGACGAAGATACACTTCCGCCTAAAGACGCGTTCTTTTCTAGTCTCAGAGGAAAGGTCATCAGTGACTCTGATTACCAGCATGCCCAAGATGCGTGGCAGAAGTTAGAGTGTAAAACAATGGGAGACTATCATGATGCATATTTAATGGCAGATGTATGTTTGTTGGCGGACGTCTTTGAAAATTATAGAAAGACCTGCATGAAACATTACAGTTTGGATCCTGCGCATTATATTTCTGCGCCCGGGATGAGCTGGGACGCTTTCTTAAAATTTACTGGAGTACAAATTGATTTATTGTCTGACCTACCAATGATTCAGATGATTGAAAACGGATTGCGTGGGGGAATTAGTATGGCATCGCATCATTACTGTAAAGCAAACAACAAATACTTGGACGACTATGATCCCAGTAAAAGGTCTAACTATCTCATGTATTTAGATGCAAACAATCTGTATGGTTGGGCTATGGCGCAATCACTTCCATTACGCAACTTTAAAATGTACACTGGTGGCGGTATTAAAAACATTCAAGAATTTGTAGAATAACTGCATACTCTTACAGCTGATCGTAAAAGAGGTCTTATTCTAGAAGTTGCCATAGAATATCCTCATGAACTCCATGACCTACATAATGACTACCCATTAGCAGCAGAAAGTCTAAAGATGGCAAAAACAGAGCCGCCTAAACTTGTCCCTAATCTTCGGGACAAAAAAAATTATGTATGTCATTACAGACTTCTACAATTTTATTTAAGGCATGGTTTGAAGTTGACAGCTGTTCATCGTATAATTGCTTTGATCAAGAACAGTTCATGAAACCATACATAATGAAGAACACTGATCTCAGAACTAAATCCGCAGATGCTTCAGAAAAAGACTTTTTCAAGCTGATGAACAACAGCTGTTTCAGAAAGACTATGGAAAATCCGCACAAGCGTAAAGATGTTAGATTGGTCACCAGAGAGAACGAAGCAATTAAGCTGACTTCAAAACCTAATTATCAGGACTTCAGAAGATTTCATGATCAGCTTTTTGGCATAATGATGAAAAAAAAAAGTCAAACTGGACAAACCTGTTTTTATTGGGTTTACTGTTTTAGAATTATCAAAGCTTTTGATGTTAGAATTTCTTTACGACTACTTTAAGCCCTCGTATCCTGAGTCCAGAGTACTTTACACAGATACAGACAGTTTTGTTATAGATATCCCTACTGAAGATATCTATAAAGACATGGAAATAGAAGTAGCTAAAGGACATGCGGGGTGGTACGACACATCTGATTATCCTAAAGATTCGCCTTTGCATTCAATTACTAACAAGAAGGTTTTAGGAAAGATGAAGGATGAATTATCTGGAGGGGTGATCAAGGAGTTTGTTGGGTTAAGGTAAAAAATGTACAGTGTTTCGTGTCAAGAGAAAACCATCAAAAAAGCAAAGGGAATATCTCGCAGTGTTGTGCAGTCAAACATATCGCATGACAACTACAAAGAAGCATTGTTCAATAAACATACTTTTCATCATGACAACGTAAAACTACGATCTAATCTACATGAGATCAACACAACCGTTGTAACAAAGAAGTCATTAGATAGAACAAACACAAAACGAGTATTTGTTAAACCAGAGTTTTCATATGCAATCGGGCATTGGAGAACGGCATAATTATATATCTTCTTCAGGTTTATATTCGGGTCCATATTTTCATCAACTTTATCTATAAAATCAATCATATCATCCTCCAATTCAGACAAATTTTTTCTCATGTTTGCTTGATGCGCTCGAATTTTTTTTATTATTTCAAGATATTCTTTATCCCATTTTTGATAGTCAAAATTTGGGATTTGGGGTTGTAGGTGATCTGGATGCATTGCCATGTGCTGATGAGTTCTCGCAAATGTTGCCCTAATAGCAGAATTCAAATCAAATGATTCCCGCATCAATTCCAAGGTCTCTGCATTTATCATTCTTGCTTGCGGTTTAGTTCCATGTAAGAATTCTTTCTTCTGTGCTTCAATACATAAGGTTTCTTCGTTGTGAGCTTCCATTTTAACTCAAATATATTTACGTAAATCAATTAAAGCGGAACTGTGTCTGGTGGGATTATCTGCAGTTCTTCCTTCACAAAAGATCTTTGGGGGGCTGGTTTTTTTGTTGTGTCAGTTTCTCGTAAATAATACACAGGCGGATTCATCTTTACAATTCTTTTTATTTCATACGGGTCAACACTCCAAACTGGATCGGTTGCCCTGATGCAAGTGTCCCCTTCTGCTTCTCCCGGCAAATAAAGGTACCTTACTTTCAAGCCAAATGTAATAGTTTGCTGGGTGTACTGGAGTCTTCAACAACATTTATTGTTTGTTTTTTGATTGCTGTACTGGTTTTAGACCTGTTAATTTAAATTCTTCATTATTTCATTGCACGTAGAACTGAGAGCAGTCTTCTAACCCATTCTGTGTTGCAAGAATTGTCAATCAGCTCTCTGTGATACTGGTAGGAGAAAAGCCTTTCAGATAACTGTTTGTTAAAGTTTTCAACTAAAGCCTGTGATCTGTGAACTCCCGGAATGCCTCTTTTAATGGAACTCTATGTTTTAACAATAATTGATTCACTCGGCCTTTAATTCTTTTCCATCATCGACTAGAATCATGCGAGGATAAGTTAACGGCCTCGTTGATATATTAGTTGTATAGCAACAGCAACAGCAGAAGCACTCTTTTGTGTTAATGGTTCCGCATCTTTGTATCTTGAAGCTACGTCAATGACTGTAAGTGCGTACTTAAATCTTTTTCGTCTAATCGTATCATGGGGTAAATATAGAAGATCCATTTGATGGGTGTCGTTTGGCGTTGTGTTCACAAAGTGTGGTCTCTGTATTCGTTTAGGCGCTGGTAAATAAATTTGCCAAATCGCTTGTTTAGATAACCATTCTTTTGCTGTTTGTTCACTGACTCCAGCTGCTTGGCTTAGCTTTTTAATTGCTGTTATTCCCTTCCAATATCCTTTTGGCGAATAATAAATTTTGTTCATTTTTTATTCAGCCAATATTATGCGCAACAAAATACACAACGGTCATACCAAAGACAATAAACGCGATTTCTTGCATCTTTTGTTTTTCTGATGATGATAAAAGTCGCTGAATTTTGGTGGGGGCAATGTCTCGATTGGCTCGCCTGTTACAAGATAATATTCTTTTATCGCTTGATCAACATCTTTAAATGTGTAAGCTGCATGCCCCTGTTTTTTCAGGGTGTCGTTAATAAAATCCAACTGCTCAATTCTCTGCTTTTCATAGTGATCTTGTGCTGTGGCTAGTTGCTCCATAGCTTTGTTATGTCTTTTTCTCTCGCCGTCATCCCGCAGTTTTACTAAACGCGTAATTACTTCCGCTAAAAGCAAGCGCATTAACCACAGCACACCAATCATCATTACGAGTGAAGCCATTTTTATAAATGTATTTTTTTTTACATATTAATACTGTCTGGAATTATTCCCTTGCTTAACTAAAAAATCTTTCATAGCAAATGAAGCTGCAATAATAGCAATCAGCTTTGCTGAGTCTTCAAAGCCTACTTTGCCAAGATCTGCCGGTTTATTTTTAACAGGCTTTTACCAAGCATTGTGTATCCTACACTTAGGCCCCCAATAACAGCAGAATGGTATACAAGGTTGGTAACAGTTTTTTCGGTGCTCATTTTAAAAAAAATAAAATAATTATAATAATAAAAAACATGAACAGCGACGATCTACTACAGCTACAGGGCAGCCTAAACCTTCCTGAACTTATGATTACAAATGATCAAGTTGATGACCAAGCTATTATGTCAAAAAAGGAAAGGTTGTATTCTTTGGCAGCATGTGGGAAAACAAAACAGTTCCCCGGAAATGAATTCAGCATAGAACAAATTCAACAGATGTCGCCACAAGACATTGTAAAGTATCACAACAGGTATGAAGCACAACTAGGATCAAGAATGGTAAAAAGTGTAGGACAAACGGTTCTTAGTTTGTACACTAAACTAGTTAGTAGATTTGCGCCTATTGATTCTGAACAAGACTTTATGTATGATTTAACGCAGGATCCAGTTTTAACAAAGTCATTAGAGTCTCTAGGATGTGATCTATATTACAGATTTGGAACATTATGTCGCCGCTAATCATAGGATTAATTACTTTTAATCATATAGATTTTGTTTCCCTTCAAAATGACCGAGCCAGAAAATCAGCAGAATCAGAAAACATTGAATTCGATGGAGAAAGCAACCAGTAAAAAGCCTGGACGCGTTGCAGCAGGAAAAAGATTAGCAGAGTGGAACAAACAAAAAAATTAAAGGCACAAGCACAGAATATAACTCATAACGAAAACATAACACCGCCAACGCCAGAACAAGTTGATTCAATGCAGCTATAAAAACGTCAGAACAAGAACAAGTTGATTCAAGGCCTACAGCACCAAAGTCTTCATGGAATATTGAACTTAAAACAGTTGTCATTTTTGGCGCCCTTGCTGCTGGGGTGGTTATTACTGTTATAAAATATATAAACAACGCTGGCGAAAACGAAAGCAGTCAAAAAAATCTGAACCACTAAATACAGAAGCCGAACACAAAAGCATGCCAAAACTGCCAACAACAAAAGATCATTTTGATCCATTTCAGATGCAATAATATTTTAAGAACTTAATTTTAAATTTTTTTGTTTTTTTTGATAAAAATAGATCATGACGGATTATTATTTGTTTAAAATGATGGAGTCAATAATAAAGACATGGAGTCTATAAAAGACATTTCCATAGACCAGAATTGTAATCAATGCGGTTGCTTACGATGTAAGAACTTCATTAAGATTTATGCTGACCGATTTCGCGCCAAGGACGCTGAGCAAGACATCCTCAACGATGACGCGTTTTTGAGGCGTGTGTGTACTATATTAGACATCTACTATTTAAGACAAAAACATAGATTGTATTGTTTTTCATGTGAAACTGTTCTCTAAAGTCTTTTAAAACCGAGTTATATTTCTGACATAAAATCCACACACTTATTCCAGCGTGTTTTCCACTGCGTCACTTACCGACTGTGGGCCTCTGTCACTGGTAATATGAGAAGGGGTAAATGACGGGGCCCACAACCCTAATTGCTAGTACTGCTAGTAAGAACATGTAAAGGGAGAGATAATTATCGGGCTTGCTGCGTGTACTTGGCTAGGAATGTTCACGTAATCGGCTGTTTATAGTAACAGTCAGCAAGGCTATTTTTGCTGCAGCAAACGCCCCCCCCTACTTATTTCACAGAGTTACGCAGAGAGCGGTTCGGGGAGGTTGTTTTTTACTGTGCTCTGTCGACTACTGTGTTTGGTGTTATTTTAACATGGCTAACAGATTTACTGAAGAACAGGCTCGCGCAATTCAAGACCACAAGTTTTACTTTAACTGCATGTTAGAGTATTTGTCAAAAAAGGAACTAGGCGAAGCATGTTCTCTGCCAGTGAAACCGAAAAGAAGCATTGCTTTCTAGAAGGCGGAGAAAAGGAAAAAAGCGAGCCGACTGCTTTGGAAATGCATGACTATCTTAAAGGTTTGTTGGTTCAAGAAAATGAAAACGCTGAAAGAAATATTGCTGAACAAGATGTAGCCAGTTTCAATATGTGTTTGACTATTGATGAGATGGTTCCATATCTAAAAAATGGCGCTGCGTTGTTGAAAGTTGGCCAAAGCAAAACAATCCATCACGCGTTGATTGTTGGGCGTTGGCTTGAGACAGCTCAAGTCATGTTTAAAAACAAAAACGCTTCAAACATGGCGTTCATTTCTTAAGACGCAGGTAAACATGGCTGATTCGTATGCCTGAAAACTTATCAACTTTCTGTGTGTTTTTATAACTATCCTAAATTTCACAAGCTAGGAATCAGTATAAATGAACTGTGTAGCAAACGTCAAAGTATTATTAGGATTATGCAACTGAATAGCGATTTTTGGGAGTTTGGCAAACAAACTAGATAGGGCTAGGCAGACCTTAGTATATTTGCCAGTATGGTTAGCCTTGCTGACTGCTACTATAAATAGCCGTTCATGCCGTGAACGCCTTATTTTAGTAGCAAGAGGGCTGCGGTAAAATCCACCTTGCTATAAATAGCCGTTCATGCCGTGAACGCCTTATTTTAGTAGCAAGAGGACTGCGGTAAAATCCACCTTGCTATAAATAGCCGTTCATGCCGTGAACGCCTTATTTTAGTAGCAAGAGGACTGCTGTAAAATTAGCCTTGCTGACTGCTACTATATAAATAACCGTTCATGCTGTGAACGCCTTATTTTAGCAGCAAGAGGGCCGCAGTAAAATCCGCCTTGCTATAAATAACCGTTCATGCTGTGAACGCCTTATTTTAGTAGCAAGAGGGCCGCAGTAAAATCCGCCTTGCTATAAATAACCGTTCACAGCATGAACGCCTTATTTTAGTAGCAAGAGGGCTGCTGTAAAATCCGCCTTGCTATAAATAGGCGTTCACAGCATGAACGCCTTATTTTAGTAGCAAGAGGGCTGCTGCGGTACTGCCTGTACTTGCTATGTGCGGACACTAAGGGAGGTAACTCCTGCACACCCCCACCCACGCACGCACGTCCCCACCCCACCCCCACCCCGCCCACCCCCACCCCACGCATGCACACACTCAAGTCACTTCTAAGTTCTTAACTCAAGTCACCCCAAGTCACTTCTAAGTTCTTACTCAAGTTCTTACTCAAGTCGTCCTCAAGTCATCCTCAAGTTCTTACTTAAGTCACTTCTAAGTTCTTACTCAAGTCACCCCAAGTCACTTCTAAGTTCTTACTCAAGTCGTCCTCAAGTCATCCTCAAGTTCTTACTCAAGTCGCCTCAAGATTGTAATTAAGTCATCCTCTAAGTACAACTAACAGGGTGTGCGCATTTGATGAATGTATGTGTGAAAACACATAATCCTACACAGTATGTATGTTTGTAGGGAGTTTACTGGGAGAGAACTAATAAATACCCATCCTAGGTCAACCGCCCGAAACTAAGTATGCATGTTTGTAGGGTTTACTAGTTAGAGAACTAGTAAATACCCAGTCTAGGTCACCCGCTCGAAACTGGTTGAGAGCTGGTGAGCTAGACTTGGTATTTACTAGTTCTCTCTCTCTCCTCTCTCTCTCTCTCTCTCTCTCTCTCTCTCTCTCTCTCTTTCCTCTCTCTCTCTCTCTCTCTCTCTCTCTCTCTCTCTCTCCCTCTGTCTCTCTCTGTTGTTTTGTCTTTTACGGCTGGCTAGTTAGCCCAGTTTGGCATCCATACCCAGCAACCTTTCAACCTCTCTGGAGTGCAAAGTTGTTGGACCTTGTTCCTGATTATCCTAACCGTTAAGGTTCGTTTCTGTTAGGATAATCTCTCTCTCTCTCTCTCTCTCTCTCTCTCTCTCTCTCTCTCTCTCCTCTCTCTCTCTCTCTCTCTCTCTCTCTGAGGACTCTGACGTTAAATCTCTGTTTATACGTGTATCTGAAGATAGAATTGTCAATGATTTTGGAAAGTATCTTCTTGACGTGTGTGAACAATTCAATATTGTAATTCTCAATGGATTTCTTGCAGGTGATGTAAATGGCAGTTACACATATATTGCACCCAACGGGTCTAGTGTAATAGACTATTTTTTAATGTCAAGCTCCATTATTCATCTGGGTGTAAAGCTTAAAGTACTGTCTAAAATCGAGTCAAAACATATGCCCGTTCATTTTGAGCTACAGCTTGCTAAACATCATCCAAATGAAAAGAATGTAAAGAAAATATGCAAAGTAAATAAATTTGTATGGACTAAGGATAAAGAACCAGAATATATTACACAACTATGTTCTCAGGATGTACAATTACTTTTTCTTGATGCTTTAAATCTAATTGATGTAGACATTAATTTGGCACTGGGTAAATTCAATGAAGCTTTATACAAAGCAGGTCAGTGTATGCTAAAAACAATTACTAGTGGCAATGATAGAAAGAAACCTTGGTTTGATCCAGATTGTTGGGAAAAAAGACAGAAAGCCAGATTGCCTTACGACAATTTAAACAGTGTAACAACGTAGTGATGAAAGAGGATCTCAGAGTGATATATTGTAATCTCCTTAGAGATTATAAACATCTATTAAATGAGAAACAACAAGAACATAGAAACCGTTTAATAAAAGCATTAGAGGATAACAAAAATGACCCAAAACTATTTTGGCAAACTATAAAAAATGTATCCAAAGCTGCTCCAACTACCAATGACATAACAAAGGAACAGTGGTTTCAGCATTTTAGTAAAGTATTTAATTCTGATTATACTATGCAAGATTTAGACAACTTTCATGAAAGCATTAATTATGCAGATACAGAGAGTCAAGATTATGATATTTCTGTCCTGGAAACAGAAATTTCTGAAAGTGAAGTCAGGGATGCCTTGAGGGCTTTAAAGAATAATAAGGCTGCTGGACCAGATGGACTATGTAGTGAGTTCTTTAAATGCGCTGATACTCGAGTTATTCCTTTTCTTACAGTATTCTTTAACAAACTGTTTGACTCAGGACTGTTCCCTAGTGATTGGTCAGAAGCTTTAATACAACCGATACTTAAAAAGGTGATATTAACCTTCCAGACAATTATCGGGGCATTTCACTTTTAAACATTAGTGGGAAGTTATACAGTTACGTCCTAAATAAACGTCTAACCCTGTGTGTAGAAAATAATAATATAATTAGTGAAATGCAAGCTGGCTTTAGGAAGAAATACAGTACAATAGACCATATCTATACTCTATTTGCCCTAGTTAAAAAACAATTATCTAATAACCAGAAATTGTATATTGCATTCATTGATTTTAAAAAAGCATTTGATCTTGTTGACAGACATTTACTATGGGAGATACTGAGAAAAAACGGAGTAAATGGGAAAATGTTTAAGGCATTAAAAAGTATGTATTCCGTGGTTAAAGCAAGAGTACGCTGTAAAAATGACCTTACAGACACCTTTTTCTGTCCACAAGGCTTAAAACAAGGAGATATATGCAGCCCCATTTTATTTTCTCTATTTATTAATGAACTTACAAATGAAATAATTTTCTAAGGGCAAACATGGCATTCCATTAGCACCTGACTTAATAGAAATCCTAATAATGTTATTCGCTGATGATATCATTCTGTTGGCGTATACAATTACTGGACTCCAACAACAGCTCAATATTTTAAAGAACACAGCAGGTAAACTTAGGCTTACTGTCAATCTAGAGAAATCTAAAATAGTAGTGTTCAGGAAGGGGGGAGAGAACAGCATTTTACCAATTCTAACTCACTTGCTCCTCCACCAAGTTTTTGGGCGAAAGTGGCCTAAAAGCCGCCTTTTCCTGTTCTCTGACAAGTAAGACTTCAATAACCAAAAAATAACGATTATCTACAAACAGACATACTGTGTAGGGTTATCCGTTTTTAATACTAATTTACAAAACTTTTCAGATTTTAGTTTTTTTTAATCCTATGTTTTTCTTGATCGTTTCAATAACATCATTTTCGCGCAAACATTCTTCAAATGAGTCTCTGTCTTTCATGTGAAATAACACTACAGTCTTTAACTGTTCTCTAAAGTCTTTTAAAACGAGTTATATTTCTGGCATAAAATCCACACACTTATCCATCATGTCTTCCGCTGAAAGCCAGCTTTGACAAAGTGTTTCTCTTTTAACTATATCTTTTTCTGCCGAACAGTCATCTATTGTTGAAAAAACCCAAAATAAACCCTTAAAAAAACCAAAGTTTTTTTGGGTTATGTTTTTGGGGGGTGGGGAGGGAGTTTTTGCCCCCCCCCCTGGGAAAAGAAAGAACAAAATTAAATACCCCCAACCAAAAGGCCCCAACCCCGCCCCCGGAAAACCCCCCCCCCCCCCCCCCTTTTTTTTTTTTTTTTTTTTTTTTTTAAAAATCCCACGTTTGTTTTTTTGGGGGTGTAGGGGGAGAAAAACTGAAATTTTTAACCCACCCTAGGTCCCCCCTAAAAATTGTTGAATTTTTTGGGTTGGGTTTTACTATTTTGGCTTTTCCCTCTTTCCCCGCCCCGTGGTTTTGGTGTTTGGTTTTTCTTTCCCTTTTCTCCCCCCTCTCTCTCCCTCTCTCTCTCTCTCTCCCTCCCCCCCTTTCTCTCTCTTTTTTTCTTTTGGGCCCTATTCCCTTTTTCCCCCTTTTTCCCCCCTTGGGTTTGCTTTTGGCCCGGGCCCTGTTACCCCGTTTGGGTTCCCCCCGGGGAAACCTTTTCCCCCCTCTGGGTCCAAATGTTCCTTGTTCTTTTCCCCCGTTGGTTTTTTTCCCCTGGGTTTTTCCCCTCCCCCCCTCCTCCTTCCTTTTCCCCCCCTCTCTTCCCCCTCCCCTTCTCTCTCATCTCTCTCCTCCTCCTCTCTCTAAAGGACTCGGGTTTTTAAATCTCGTTTTATACGTGTATTGAAGATAGAATTGTAAATTGTTTGGGGGAAATATCCCTTGAAGTGTGTGAACAATTCAATAAGGGAAATTTCTAAATTTGGATTTTTTTTGCAGGTGAGGAAAAGGGGCAGTTACACATATTTTTGAAACCCCAAGGGGTTAGTGTAATGGGACTTTTTTTTTAAAATGTAAAGCCCTTTATTAAATCGGGGGTTTTTAAATTTAAAAAGTACGGTTTTAAAATTTCGAGTAAAAAACTTTAGGGCCCTTTCAGGGGGAGCAACAGCTTGCTAAAAATAAACCCAAAAATAAAAAGAATGTAAAAAAAATATGAAAAGTAAATAAATTTGTAGGGGACAAGGGAAAAGAACCAAAAATATATTACACAACTAGTTTTTTCAGGATGTAAAATTTATTTTTTTCTTGAGTTTTTAAATCTAATTGATGTAGCCATTAATTGGCACTGGGTAAATTCAATAAAGCTTTTACAAAGCAGGTCAGTGTATGCTAAAAAAAAATAAAGGTCCAATGATAGAAAAAAAAACCTTGGTTTGATCCAATTTTTGGGGAAAAAAAGGGACAGAAACCCAGTTTTGGCCTTCGACAATTTAAACATTTAAAAACGTAGTGATGAAAGAGGATTCGAGTGTTTATTGGAACTCTTAGAGTTAAAAAACCATCTATTAAATGAGAAAAAAAAACAAAACCCATAAAAACCCGTTTAATAAAAGCATTAGAGGAAAACCCAAAAATTTGCCCCAAAAACTATTTTGGCAAACATAAAAAAGGGACCCCCAAAGCTCCCCAAAACTTACCAATGACAAACAAAAAACCCAGGGGTTTTTCAGTTTTTAGTAAAGTTTTTAAATTTTTGTTATACTTTCCCAAAAATTTGGCAATTTCATGAAAGCTTTAATTTTGCAGATACAGAGAGTAAAGGTTATGAAAATTTCTGCCCCGGGAAACAAAAATTTTGAAAGGGGAAAAGTCAGGGATGCCTGGGGGGGTTTTAAAAATTGGCTGGGACCAGAGGGACTATGTAGTGATTTCTTTAAATCCCTTTGATACTGATTATTCCTTTTCTTACAGTATTTTTTAAAAAACTGGGGGGCCCTGGGGACTTTCCCCCAGGGGGTTTTGGCCCCGAAGTTTTAAAAATACAAACCGATACAAAAAAAAGGGGTTTGATTTTAAAAACCCTTTCCCAGACAATTATCGGGCTTTTCCCCTTTTTAAAAACTTTATGGGAATTTATACAGTTAGGGCCCCCTAAAAAAAACGTCCCCAAACCCCGTGTGTAGAAAAAAAATAATTAATTAGTAAAATGCAAGCGGGCTTTGGGGAAAAATTTCATTACAATAACCATTTCTATACTCTATTTCCCCCTATTAAAAAAAAATTATCTAAAAACCAGAAATTGTTATTTGTTTTTCATTGTTTAAAAAAAAAGCTTTTGGGTTTTTGTTGCCCAGACATTTACTATGGGAAAACCCTGGGGAAAAAAACGGAGAAAAAAGGGGGAAAATGTTTAAGGTTTTTAAAAAAAGTATGTTTTCCCGTGGTTTAAAGAAAGAGTACGCTGTAAAAATGCCTTTCCGACCCCTTTTTTTTTTTTGGTCCACAAGGCTTAAAAAAAGGGAAAATATTGACCCCCAAATTTTATTTTTTAAATTTATTAATAAAAACTTAAAAGGAAAATTTTTTTCAAAGGGGCAAACAGGGCTTTCCTTTAGAAACCTGCTTAAATAAAAACCCCCCTAAAAAGGGTTAAACGCTGATAAATTCTTTTTCCGTTGGGGGGATACAATTACGGGGATCCAACAACAGCTAAAATTTTTTTTAAAAGAAAACAGCAGGTAAATTTTAGGTTTTCCTGTCAACCCTAGAAAAATCAAAAATGGGAGTGTTCGGGGAAGGGGGAGAAAAACGCTTTTTTAAACCAAATTTTTCCTAACTCATTTGGGCCCCTCCCCCAAATTTTTTTTGGGGCGAAAGGGGCCCTAAAAGCCCCCTTTTCCGGGTTCTTGAAAGTAAGCCCTTTAAAATAACCAAAAAAAAACGATTTTTCTAAAAACAGACATACTGTGTGGGGGTATCCGTTTTTAAATTCTAATTAAACAAAACTTTTCAGATTTTGGGTTTTTTTTTTAATCCTATGTTTTTTCCTTGATGGGTTTTCAAAAACATCATTTTCGCGAAAAACATTCCCTTCAAATGAGTCCCCGGTTTTTCATGTGAAATAACACTACATTTTTTTAAATCGGTTTTTAAAAGGGTTTTTTTAAAAACCGGTTATTTTTTGGGGCATAAAATTTCCAAAACACTACCCACATGTTTTCCCCGCTAAAAAGGCCAGTTTTGGGAACAAAGGGTTTCTTTTTTAAACGTTTTCCTTTTTCTGCCAAACGTCATCTAAAAAAAGAGGGGCCTGCTTTCCCTTTAAACACTTTATAAAAGTTTCTAAACATCACTCAGTTTGTGCTAGGATTAACAAAATATCCCGGCTTTGGGTTCTGTCCATTTTAAAAAACCTTCTATCATGATAGGCTTTTTTCCCTTTTTTTAAAGTGTTGGACAGAAAAATCCCCAATATGATCATAAATAGCGATAAATGTTTGTAATAAGTCTAGGAAAAATTTTGTTTTTCCAAAACCCAGTCGGCCCACAAATCATTGAACAATGAGGGGTTTTTGTTCATAAGTTTAACTGCTCCATAGTTTTATAACAGAATTTAATCTAACCCAGTTATTATTTTTTTTTAAAACCCCGGGAAAAATTTGGTTTCAGTTTAAAAAAAACCCTACGAGGCCCTAAAGGGGGGTTTAGTTTAAATTTTCCAATTCATTTCTGTAAGTTTTTTTTCAATTTGTCACATTGATTTTTTTTGCTTGTTGTTATGATCTTAATATCCTCACCTTTGGTGAAAAGGGACGAGGGTTAACTTTTGGGGCTTTAAACGTCTAATTTTCCCAGCAAATTTTTAAATTCCCTTTTTAAATAAGGCCCAAACATAACGCCCACAAACCCCTTCCTCTCCCCCATCTTTAAAGACAAAATTTTTCAAATATATTGTAAACCGTGTTTTTCCAAATTTTTCGGCTTGGAAAAAACCCTGAAATTTTTGGTAGAATTTTTTTTTAAACTGTTTCTTTTCTGGGAGGATGTACTGTTTTTTTCCATACGGGGGAAAATTTAAATTTTTTTCCCGACTTTTGGGGTCGCCCGGGATAAGCCTTACATGTAAAGGGCCAGGGGTTAAATGCTTTTCGGAAACTTTTTTGACGGTTTAAAATATGAAAAAGGGGCGTATAAATTTCCAATTTTTTTTTCCCAAATTTTTTTAATTTGGGGGTTTCTAAGTGCCTTTTTGGGTCAGGTTTTTCAAAACTATTTTAATTCAAGGGGCCAACATTTTTGCCCTAGTTTGGCGCAGTTTTTTATTTTTTGGGAAAATTTTTTTGCTGTCGCCAACCTTTTTGGGGGTTTAAATCCCCGGGTCTTTAGTGTACTAAAAACCCAAACCCAAAGGGGGGCCTACTCACCTTTTCCTGTTCAAAGCCGCAACATCTGAAAGGGTCTTTTAAAATTTAAAAGGGTTTATACACCTTACAGGGCGAATGAAAATCTTAAATTTTTCGGGCCCCACGGCATTTTTTTTTTAGTAAGGGATTTTTTTATTTCCAAAAAAAATGTGAGGTTATCACTTTTCCCACAATTTTCCCCCCCCCCGCTTTGTTTTTGATTTTTTTTATTAAAGATCCAAACCCCCCCCAAAAAAACCAAATCTTTTGAATGTAAATTAGGGAATTGAAAATAATTTCATAACGCAATATGCATTTTTTCCCTGGGGAAGACCCTTTTAAAAACCTTTTGGGGGCCCTTTCCCAAACTTAAAATTTTTTAAAAGTGCCCAGCTCACCCAAAAATAAACATAGAGAAAAATGTAATGAAAAGGTTTGGGAGCGGTTTTTCCCCCCTAAATTAAGTATTTTTTGTTTGAGAAAACCTAAAATAGAGGGGGCCCGATTGGCATTTGTAAAGGCCAAAACATTTAGCTAGTCTTTATCAAAATAGTACCCTCCCTTCCTTTTTCTTTCCGGTTTAAAGGGAAACATTTTTTTAAAGATTCCCCATTTTTTAAATTTTGAAGAAATTGTCAAATTTTCTCATTGCTTTTTTTTGGTGGGAAAAAAACCCGAAATTAACCATACTTTTGTTAACGGGCAACTAAATTTTCCCTTTCTTTAATCAATTTTTTTAATCTTTTTAAATTCTGCCGGGAAATTAAAACTTAATAAACCCTAGACTTTTGGGAAATTTCGGGGACGCAAACCTTTCCCTAGTTCCGCATTGGGTTTTTAATAGAAGGTTCAAAAAACCGAAGGGGGGTTTTTGGATTTGGGTTTTATTTTTACAAACTTTTTTAAAAAAAAATTAAAAATAGTGCATTCAAATAAAACTGATGCAAAATATTCTTTTTGGGCCGCACTCCCAATTTTAAAAAATTTTAAAAAACTGACCCCCCGACTTTTCTGTCCCCCGACTGAAAACCTTTCAAAAAAAGGTAGTACCCCCAAATTAAGCAGATATTTTAACCCCCCTTTTTAAAAAACGACCGACCCCCCAAAAGTGGGTTTTAGTCTCCGTTTGCTTTTTAAAATCAAAACCATTTTAAAACTTTGCTGTGTTTGTGAAATCAATTGGGGTGGGGTGTCGTATGCTGATCACTTAATCATCCTAATTTTTTGGGGGTTAGGTCATGTACAGATTTCTTTTTCTATTAAAACCCTTCAAAAACGTATTTTGACTGAATTTGCAAACCCATTCCCAAAATTGACAAACCGTTTAACCCCTTCGCAACAGAAAGACATGAAGGTTTTTGGGAACAAATTCAAAACGAATTCAATATTAAACAAGGGACGGACTTTAGAAAAAAGTCTGATCTTAACAGGGTTTTTGGCACCCCTTATTTTTGGGGGCGGAAACGGGAAATTTAAATTGACTGGAATCCTCCTTACACACCTTTCTTTTCCGGGCACAACTTTTCACCTCGGGCCCATAGAGAAGAGCAAAAAACAGCGGGACAACTTTTACCCTTAGACATTCAAAGGGCCCTAAGGGAAAGAACGAAAAAACGACTCTATTCGTATTTACGTTTGGTTTTTGCTGGGTTTCACAAGCACAGGAAAGATCCGAGCAAAACCTGATCCTTCTACTGGTTTTGGGAGGCACAAAAACAATATTTTGAAAATTTTAGGGGAACGCCTTTAAATTTCCTACTTTTGTTTTGCCTTCAAGTTTTAAAAAGGTCCCAAAATGTTTTTAACAATACGAAAGTTTTAAAAAATAGACTTTGTTTGTTTGGGGCACGGGTTTTATACATGCAAACCTTCGGGAATCGACCCGGGTGGGAAAACAAAAATTAAACTACAAAAAATAAAATTCTCGTTGAAAAGGGAAAGGGAACAGAAGGGTCGGACAAACGACAAAAATTTTCTAAAGCCCTAATATTGCAAGCATTTAAAAAAAACAAGAGGCCCCCCCAAGAAAAAAGTCATCAAATTTCCCGGGAAGCCCAAAAACCCCAAAGGCCTTTTGAAGACCAGAAAAAGCTCGCGGACTTCTGTTCCATGCCCATAAAATTAAAAAGACAGCGTTTGGGTTCTTGGTTTAAAACGGCTTTGGGAAATTTACTTGGTCTTTATTTTACAAAATTTAGTCCCCCAAACCCCTTATTACAAGAACTAATGCCCAAAAGTCCCGGGGGCCATAAAGCCAACATTTTCCTTGCTTTTAGAAAAAAACCCAAGCTGGACAATACCCCCCCAATTTTCCCCGGGTTTAAAGGGCGCCGGGGGTTTTACCACAATTTTTTTAAATAAATTTTTGGGCCAAGATGATAAAGCTTTTTTTTTAAACCCATGATTTATCGGGTGGGGCGAGGGTTCGGGGGGGGGGCGGCGGAGGAAAATTAAAATTGGGGGCCCCCGCCGCCCGTAATAGCCACCCACAGTGTATTTAGGCAAACCCTAAGGCCGTTTTAACGCTTGCCAAATTGGAATTCCTTGCTCTCAAACAGTTTTTTATTCTTTCTCCCTGGGGTTTTTGTGTCTTCATAAAAATTTTTGGGATAGTTTCTCTTAGCTTTCCCTGATTGGAAATTTGGGCCCCGGTTTTGTAGTGGGTCACTTCAGTTTTGCGGGACTTCCCTTTTTCAAGATCTTTTAGTTTTTGGGGGCATTCTTTTTTTTAAATATAAACCCCTTTAAGGGGGGGGGCCGTCATCAGCCTCAAAGGTTTCTTTTTCTCTTTTTATATGCTCATTTTTCACCTATTTTTGCAAAATTGTTTTTAAATTCGCTTGGAGGGGTTCTTAAAGCATGATCAAGGGCCGTTTAGTTCCGCAGGGAAACCCCGGCGAGTCGTGTTGGCCCTTTAAACGCTGTTTCTTCTAAAAAATGGATTTGTTTCCTATACTTTATTAAAAAAACCTGCTGATTATTTAATTTTTTAAGTTCCATTTTTTGGCTTTTTGGTTTCTGTCGGGGGGTTTCTTGCAGTGTGTTTTGAATTTAAAAAACTGCCCCCCCCTTTAAATTTTTGGGGCCTAAAAAGGCCCCGGGCCCGTTTTTGAAAACGCCGCAGGGGATCTTTTCTAATTAAACCCCACGGCTAAAAACCCCTTTAAAATGGGGGTTTTTTTTTTTTTTGTTTTTAAAGCTAAAAATTTTTGCCCTTTGGGTCGCCCCCCAAAAACAAATGGTCATCTTTTATTTTCAAAATCAGAGGGCCCAAAAATTTCCGGGGGGTTTTCTTCGGCCAAATTTTGGTTTTAAGATCTGCCCTTTATTTTCGGGGAATTTCCCGCCCCCAAAAAGGGGGAGCCCCTGAGGGGATTTTGTCCCAAAAGGATCATTTCACCATGCGTCCCCAGAATCTAAAAACAAAAATTTCATCCTAAAGGCCGGGCCAGGTTTTTTAAAAATTAACTTTTTTATTTTTTTTTAAATAAAAATCCACAACTTTTGGCCCGATTCTTGACCCGCATAAAAAACAGAAAGACCCCATGGCGTGAAGGGAAAAAAACGGAAAAAAGGGTTCCAAATAACCCATCACTATTGATGCGTTTCAAATTTTTACTGTAAAATTTTCCCAAAACCTAGGGGGCAGAGGGAATTTGGGATTGTCCGGGCCCTTTGGCGCGTTTTAAAACCTTTAAAAATAAACCGCTTCAACAGCCCCAAACGGACGTTGAAACCAGAACTGGGGGGGCAACTTTAAAGAAAATTTCTATAAAACTTGAGGGGCAAGAAATATTTCTTTCCCAAAATTTGCGGGACTATTTTTAAAATTTTAAATCTAGGGAAAGGGGGGAATAAAAGGGGCAAAATCTTGCGTTAAAGGAAACCCGGAAAATGAAAAAAGCACAAAACATAGAATGGGCCCCCCCGCAGATCAAAAAGAGGGGAAAAAAGGGAGGCAGCTGAAATTTTTTGGGGGAGGAAAATCGCTTTCCATTCCCCTTAAAGATTTTGATTTGGGTTTAAAAAACGCATGCGCCCCAACTTTCAAGGGCTTTAAAAAGAAAGATTGTCATTGAATTTAATTTTTAATGAATCAAACGGGTTATCAAATCACGGGACCCCGAAGCAAAGTACAGCATTTCTGACTCTCGTTAGAGGGGGGACGTTGTTAGAAACCCATGAATTACAAGGCTGTTTGAGCCCCAAAAATCAGAAAAATTAGTAAAAAACAAAAAACGTGCGTCTCTTTCAACAACCCCAAAAAGCAGGGCAGACACTATTTTTTTTTTTTTGGGTTTTATTTGGTTGCGGCTTATTCATTTAAAGGCATTTTTTGGGCTGTGCAAAAGATGAAAAAAAACCTTTAAAAAGGGGGAAGGGGAAAAGTTTTTTTCCAAAAATAACGAAAGTACAAGGGTTTTTTTGGGGGGTAGTCCAAACCAAATCTCCCGCTAGGGGTTTAAAACCCCTTTTCATTTTTTTGGGATGAAATAAAAAACTTTTTTGGGGGCGGGAGGGTAAAAAGTCCAACGGGTTGGGCCCCTTGTGTCAAAAAGTTTTACTTTTCCCAAAAATGTTGGGCCCTTGAGATTATTTAAAAAACCGAAAAAAGGGTTTTTTGGTTTGCCCAAAGGTCAACAGGGGGATAATAGTTGCATAGAGCGGGAGAACTGTGAGAGACTAAAAACATTCAAATTGTTAAAGAAGAAAAACCCGGATAAACCGCTTAAATGTACATTTGTTTTTATTATATATCGCAGCAAATTTTTTGGAAGCAAACAGATTAAAAGATTATTTAACTAAATTATTTTTTCATTTTAAAAAAAGCATGTCTGTTCGGTTTATCCAAATTTTCCCAGCGCCGCCAAAAGAAAAAGATAGTAAAAACCCCCTTTAACAAAAAAAACCTTTTCAGATTAACCAACATTACCAAATGCAAAAAAAAACTAGAGCGGCCTTTCAAAATACACCCAAAACCCAAACAAAAGGTTTAATTTCGGCCCCTTTAAATTTGCGGGTTCCCTTTAGGTTAATACTGGAGCATCGACTTTTAAGGGGCTTTCAGCGGGAAAACGGTTTTTGGTCTTTTAAGCAACGGGAATGGGCGCCCCCCCCGGGCCTTTTCCCCTTTTGGGGTTTTTTGGTTTTGGCTTTTGGGGGCCTGTTTTTCATTGCTGTAGGTGCTGCTAGCAAAAAATTAAAAACAAATCCCAAAAGCACACGGGCTTGGTTAAAATAAATTAACAGCTAAACTTAGCTCTTTCCCAAACTGCCCCAATAAAAAAGCACTCCTGCCCTCAAACATCACGGTTGAAAAATTTTAAATCTTTTTCCCGGGCCCGTTTTTGTTTGACTACAAAAAAAATTTTAATCTCCAAAAAAAGGCGAGGACAATTTTTTCTCAACACCCAGCCCCCGAGCAGATAAAAAAGGAAGGTTTAAAAAAAAAGGGAATCGGGGCCCTTTTAACCCCTTTTCCCTAAACAGCCCACTTTAACAACCCCAAAAAGGGGGTTTATACTTTAGTTTTGAGCCCAAAGCGAAAAAAGGGCCCGGTTCGATTTATTGATTCTGATTAAAAATTTTTTTTTTTTAATTTAAATAAATATTTTGGTTAGAAAAAATCAACAGGGCCCAAAGATATATAAAGGGGAAAGGGACGAATTTTTTGAAGGGATGCTTGAGAGAGACCCCGTTTTCAAGAGAAATGAAGGATTTTGATCTAAAAGTCATTGACCAAAAAAACGTAAAAGGCAATTTGTTGCATCCCTTTTTTTCTAAAGGGTTCCCCCAAGTAAACTAACAATAGACCCCCCCATTTTAAATTTTAGGGTTAGCTTTTTTTAAATTACCTATATAACAAAAAATAAGAAAATCTAGAATTTGGGTCTCAACAAAAAACAGACTATTTTTTCCTTTAAGGGAAAAACCCCCCCGGGTGGGCCCGCGAACGCTTGCACGTTTGCCCGCTCCCGGGCAAAGAACCCCCAAATGGAGGGGCCCTCTGGGGGGTCGGGAGGGCAAAAGTTTTAGAGATTAGATTAAAAAAAGGGAAAAGTTTGCCCGATTTTTGGGCCGTCTTACTTCCCACCCCCCGGAGATTTGGGTAGCGAAAAGGGCAGTTCAAAACATAAAAAATTTCAGACAAAAAATGTTTTATGGGGGTGTGTTCCCCCCGCAAGGCGGCATTTACCCCGAAAAAAGGCAGAGGGGGGTCAAATTTTTCCCCCTTACCATCAATAAATCTTAAACCCTTTTAGTGGGGTGCCCTTTCCCGGGAAAGTGAGACCAAATTGACGTTTGAAGAGCAAAACAAACCAAAAATTTGTTAAGGGGTATACACTTGGGTGGGGAAAAAAAATTTTGGGTCCCAAATTTAAAAGGGGCCAAAAACCGCCCAACAATTGGCAAACCCCAGAAAATTTAATTTTGGATTTACTATGATCTTTTCACCAGGGGGCTAACCGCATTAAAATTTAAAATACGAAAAATTGGGGAAACAAGGCAGAACTTCAAAAAAGGGCCCAAAAAAACAAAAATTTCGGGTAAAAAATTGTTTAACAAGAATCCCATCGGTTCAAGCGCGACGAACAGAAAAACACTGTATTGGCCCAGTTGACGGAAATTACAGAACAATTACCCCCCCCCGGGATCTAAAGTTATTTTAAAAGGAAGGGGATGAAAAAATTCCCCCATTTTGGGTTTACGAAAGACTTTAAATTCATCATTTTTTTCCTTTTTTAAGGGCCAGCGCCACAAAAAATTTCAAAAAAAAAAAGTCTTAATGAGAATCACAAATTTTTTCTTTTTGTTTTAAAATCTTTGGGGTCAGGTCGGAGGCGTTCATTCAAAACCAAAATATTTTTAGAGGGCCAAAATGCTGAAAAATTACTTTTTAGAAGCATGCAGCAAGTGCGCAATGCCCGGTTCAAAAATCAAAACATCGAAATCATAAGGGACACCTGAAGCCAAAAACAGTAGATCAGCCCACACATTTTTGGATTGCGGTTTAGGTTTCACAGGGCAAGAATCCGACAGAAAGGACCATAAATAAACATTAGGGGAAAGGGTTCAAGGAGCGCCCCAAAAGTAAAGGGCCAATCTTCAATTAAAAGTTTGATCCTAAGACAGGAAGCTGCCGTTTTCTTTCAAACTTGCGAGGTTACGACTTTCATCATAATGAAAGCGGGACGTCCCTTTCAGGGGTTTTCTGCATTGCACAGTCATCAGAAAAGTCCCGTGTTTTAAAAATCTAAATAACAGTTTTTTTTTGGACTCTATGCAAAAACATAGGGGACCCTTGGGTCACTGGCTAGGGCCTTTAAAAGCCCCTGCCCAATAAAAAGAAAAATTATTTTGCCCCAACGCTTTTAGAAAAGGGCTTTTAAAACCCCCTTTGAGTCAAAAAACATTGGGGGAAAAGGGTTTGGGCAAAAGGCCCACATTTCCCCCCTAAAGGCGCTTTCTTTTTTTAGTCTTAGGGGAAAAGGACATCAGTGACCTGATTACAGCATGCCCCGAAGCGTGGAAAGGAAGTTAATTGTAAACGATGGGGAAATCTTTGACCCATACTTGATGGCTGATCATGTTTTTTGGCGGTATTTTGAAAAATTAAAGAAAGCCCCTGCATGAAAAAATTATAGCCGGGATCCCGGCTTTCCCTTTCGGGCCCCCCGGGGTATTTGGGGAAACGCTTTTTTAAAAGGGTTTACTGGAGTACGTTTGGTTTTTATTGTCAGATTTACCAAGATTCGTTTTTTTGGGAAAACGGATTGCGTGGAGGAATTAGAAAGGCTTCGCATCATTACTGTAAAGAAAACCCCAACAAATATTTGGGACGACATGATCCGAGAAAAAGGGCAAACAAATCTCATGTATTTAGATGCCCCCAATTTCTGTAGGGTTTGGGGCCAATGGCGCAATCACTTCCTTCCGAAACTTCAAAAATTTTAACGGTACGAAAATTTTAAAAAGGCTTTTAAAGTTTTTGGCTTTTTAAAACCCCTGATCCAACGGGCGGGGGTTTCCCATTCTAGAAGTTAAACTTGAATATCCTAGAAACTCCAGACCTCCCATAAGGACACCTTTTAGCAGCAAAAAGTCTAAAGAGGGACCCCAAAAAGAGCCCCCTTTTAAACTTGGCCAAACCCTTTTCCGGGGCAAAAAAATTAGTCTGTCATTACAGATTTCTCCCAATTTTTTTTAAAGAAGGGGTTTGAAGTTGACAGCAGTTTTCTTTAAAAATTTGTTTTGATCAAAAACGTTCAGGGAAACCCCTCCCCATCATAAAGAACATGTTCTCAAAACTAAACCCACAGATGCTTCAGAAAAAGACTTTTTCAAGTTGAGAACAACAGCTTTTTTCGGGAAGACTAGGGAGAATCCGAAACAAGCAAAAAGGGATGTCAGATTGGTCACCAGAGAAACGAAGAAAAATTAAGCTGATTTTCAAAACCTAATTTTCGGGACTTCAGAAGATTTCATGTTAAACCCTTTTTGGGCATAAGATAAAAAAAAAGAAATTAAAATTTGGGGGACAAAACCTGTTTTTTAATTGGGTTTCCCTTTTTTTAGAATTATCAAAGTTTTTGATTTTTAAATTTTTTTAAAGACTTTTTTAAAAGGGCCCTCTTTACCCGGGGGCCCAGAGTACTTTACACAGATACAGATAGTTTTGTTATAATACCCCCTACTGAAGACATCTATAAAGCATGGAAATGGAAGTGGCAAAGGGCATCCGGTGGTATAAATCATCGGTTACCCCTAAAGATTCCCTTTTGGGAAATTTAAAAAAAACTAACAAAAAGGGTTTTGGGGGAAAGAGGAAGGGGGGGAATTTAAATCGGGAAAAAGGGGATAAAGGAGTTTGTTTTTTTTAAAAGGAAAAAATGAAACAGTTTTTTCGAGCCAGGAGAAAATCATTAAAAAAGCAAAGGGAAATCTCCCCCGGGCTTTTTTTTTGTGCAGTAAAACCCTTTTCACAGGGAAAAACTACAAAGAACCATTTTTTTGGGGCAAAAAGACTTTTCATCAGACAAGGGAAAACGGGCGTTTAAAATTTCTCCCTGAATAAACCCCAAAGTTGAAACCAAAGAAGTCAAAATTAGAAAAAACAAAAAAAGGGTGTTTGTTAATCCAGAGTTTTCATATGCAATTGGGGCACTGGAAAAAACCCCCTTTAAACAGGGGGGTTTATATTTTTCAAAATTTTTTGGGTTAAAAGGGCCCAATCAAAGTTTCCCAAACCCAAAATTCATTTAAACCCTTTTTTTTTTATTGTTTTTTTTCCGGTTCGAATTTTTTTTAATTTTTATTTTCAAGGGGGATTTTCTTTTTCCCCAAAATTTTTTTTAGTTTAAAACCGTTTAAAAATGTTTTGATCTTTTGAATTTTCCTTGAATTTGTTTCTTTTGCCCTTCAGCTTAATTTTTCCCAAAAATTTAAAAATTTTCAAGGTTTCTTTCCTTCCCTTTGAAACCAAACCCCTTCCTTTGAAAAAAAAAAAAAAAAAATTTAAAAAAAGAAAAAAAAAAAAAAAAAAAAGGGGGGGAAAAAAAAGAAAAAAAAATTTTTTAAAAACAAAAAAATTTGGGGGGGGGGGGGCTGGGGGGGTTGGTTGTTTTTTGATTGTGCCAGTTTTCGAAAATAATCCACGGGGGGGAAATTCTTTTTTTACAATTCTTTTTTTTTCGTGGGGTTTTTCAACCCCTTCCAAACGGGATCTTTTTTCCCCTGTGAAAGGGGTTTTTTCCCCCCTTCTGTTTCCCCCCGGAAAAATAAAGGAAACCTTACTTTAAAAAAACCCCAAACGGTAATATTTTTCCCGGTGAAAAATTTTCCCTTCAACAATTTTTATTGTTTTTTTTTTGATTGCTTTTTTAGGGGTTTTCCCCTTTTAAATTCTTCTTATTCATTGGGGCGCAAAACTGGGGAAAGGCTTCTAACCCTTTCTGTGTTGCGAAATTTGTAAATTTCACCCTCTTGTGATACTGGTAGGAGAAAAGTTTTTCCCGGCAACGGTTTTTAAAAGTTTTCAACTAAGCCTGGGGCTGGAACCCTGGAATGCCTCTTTTTTAAGGTAACCTAGTTTTAAAATTTTTTTGTTTCATTGCCCTTTTAAATTCTTTTCCATCTTCGACTTGAATCTTGCGGGGATAAGTTAGCGGGCCTCTTGTTTTTCAGTTTTGGGCCCAACAGCAAAAAGCAGAAGCACCTTTTGTTTTAAATGGCCCGCATCTTTTTTATTTGAAGTTTTGTAAAGGACTGGAGTGGGGATTTAAATCTTTTTCTTTCTAATCCTTCGAGGGAAAATTTTAAGAAGATCCATTTGAGGGGTCGTTTGGGGGGTTGTTTTGGGACAAAAGGGTGGTCTCTGTATTCTTGGGGGGCGCCGGTAAAAAAAATTTGCCAAATCGCTTGTTGGGGAAAAACCATTCTTTTCCCTGTTTGTTCACTGACCCACCCTCCCTTGGCTTACCCTTTTTGTTTGGGCCGGGTTTCCCCTTCCATTACCTTTGGGCGAATAATAAATTTTTTTTCTTTTTTATTCGGGCCAATATTAATTGCAAAAAATACACAACGGTAAATCCCAAAAGCCCAATAAACCCAATTTCTTGATTTTTTGTTTTTCTGAGGGGTTGAAAAAAGGCACGGGGAATTTTTGGTGGGGGAAAAGGCTCAAATTGGTTTGCCTGTTAAAAGTTTAATATTGTTTTATTGTTTGGGAATCAACATTTTTTTAAAATGGGAAAGTTTGCATCCCCCTTTTTTCAAAAGTATAAATTAAAAAAATCAACGGGGGCTCAATTCCGGCTTTTCATAGCGACTTTGTGCTGCACTAGTTGTTTTCCACAGTTTTGTTATGTTTTTTTTCTCTCGCCTTCATTCCCCGTTTACAAATCCCGTAATTACTTCCCCCAAAAAGCGAGCGCTTTTAAAAGGCCGCCTATATCATTATGAGTGAACCATTTTTTAAAAATGTATTTTTTATTTCCTTATTTATACTGTCTGGGAATTTTTCCTTGCTTGATTTAAAAAAATCTTTGTGGAAAAAACGAAGTTTGGCAATAATAGCAATCGGGTTTTGCTAAAACCCTAAAAGTCTATTTTTGGCCAAGTTCTCCCGGGGTTTTTTTTTTAAAACAACTTTTTAAACCAAGAATTGAGTATCCTACATTTAACCCTCCAAAACAGCAGAAGGGGATAAAAGGTTGGAAACCCGTTTTTTTCCGGTCCCTCATTTTTTAAAAATAAAATAATTAAAATTTAATAAAAAAAAAACTTGAACAGCGATGATTACACAGCTAAGGAAGCCAAAACCCCCGAACTTAAAAAGACCAAGTTGATGATAAAGGGCTATTATCCCCCAAAAGGAAGGTTGAAATTTTTTGGGGCACGTGGGGAAAAACAAAACGGGTTCCCGGAACTAAAATTAAAGCATTGAACAATTCAACAGATGTCCCCCCCGAAAGACATTTTAAAGTTCAAAAAGGGGTAAGCGCAGCTGGGGCCCCTAAAATGGTAAAAATTGTGGGGAAAAGGGTTTTCTTAGTTTGTACACAAAAACTAGTCGTTTTTTTGCTCCCATTGATTCTGAAAAAGATTTTATTATGATTAAACGCAATCCATTTTTTTAAAAAAGTCATTAGGGCTCAAGGGTGTGTTTAATACATAAAATTGGGAAAATTTTTGTTAGGGGCCTTTAATCAGGGTTTTAAAAAATTTTTAAAATTTTCATAAAAGATTTTGTTTCCCCAAAAGGACCGACCCAAAAAATCACCCGGGGAACCAAAAAACACTGAATCGGGTGGAGAAAGAAACCCAAGCCAGAAAATAAAGGGAAAAACCCTGAATCAGGTGGAGACCATTAAAAACCCTGGGCGGGGTTGAAGCGGGAAAAAAAAATTTTAAAAGCAGGTGGAACAAAAAAAAAAAATTTAATTTTAAACAAAATTATAACTAAATAATGAAAACAAAAAAAACCGCCAACGCCAGAACAATTATTCAATGCCAGCTTTTAAAAATTTCATGGTTTCAAGACCTACAGCGAAAAAAGTCTTAGGGAAATATTAAACTTAAAACGGTTGCCTTTTTTGGCCCCCTTGCTGCGGCTGGGGGGGGGGTTTAATTTGGTTATAAATTATAAAAAAGGGCGCCAAAAAAAAAGCAATCAAAAAAAATCTAAACCACTAAACAAAAAAAAACAGCACCCCCAAAACCCCTTTCCAAAAACAAAAGATTTTTTTGGGACCTTTTATAATGCAAAAATTTTTTTAAGAATTTAATTTTAAAATTTTTTTTAAAAAAAATTTTGGACCCTGGGGGATTATAAAATAAATAAAGTCAAAAAATAAAGACATGGAGCCCTAAAAAAGACTTTTCCCATAGCCCCGAATTGAAATAAATCCCGGTTGTTAGGATGTAAAAATTTCTTTTTAAGATTATCCCGAGAACGCAGCAAAAATTTCCAAAACGATGACACTTTTTTTGGGGCGGGGGGTGTACTATATTAGGCTTTTACTTTTTAAGATAAAAACATAAAATTGGTATTTTTTTGATAATTAAAAAAATAACTTAAATAAAGAACTTGGTTGTACTTAGGGGATGACTTAATCAAGAATTACAAGAATTTATTTAAGGGGAAATTAGAAGGTTTCTTGACAAAAACTTATTAGGAACTTGAAGTAACTAATTAAAAACTTTTTAATTTAAGGGGAAATTGGGGTTTACTTAATTTTAAAAAATTAATTAAGAACAAAAGGGGGGACTTGGGGGGGGAGTGGGGTGTGGTGTCCCCAGGGGGGTGGGGGGGAGGGCGTTTCGTGCGTGGGGTGGGGGGGGGGGGACCCTGCGTGCGTTGGGGGGGGGTGGGGGGACCCTGCGGGGGCGGGGTGTGTGGGGCCCCCTTTGATTATTTATAAGAAAACGAATGTTCAGAAATAAAATAGTTATTATCAGTAAAACAACAAAAAAAACAACAATTAAAAGCACACAGCCCAAACTTTTAAAAAAAAGGGAAGTGCTTTTCACCGGGAAAAGGGAAAAAGGGGTTTTTTGGGGGGGCGTTAAGCGCCGTAAATTCAAGCCCGGGTGCCGGTCTCTCTGTTTAACTGAAGTTTTCAAGGCCCGGGTGCCGGTTCTTGTCAAAAGAAGATTATTTTAAAGCAGCCCCCCAAGTGCTTTTTCAAAACTTGGGTTTTTAAAAACAAGACAGTTGAATAAAGTACCCTTTCTGGGGGCCCCCCGAAGGCCCGCCAAAAAAAATTGAAGCAGGGTTGAAACGAAGCAGGGGAAGCCAGTAATCACAGCAATATATACAAAAATCATGAAAATGCTTGGGGTGAAATTCAAAAGGGAGCAAATCTAAAAAAAACCCACCGCTCCTGAAGAGCGTTCTAAAAAAAAGATCTTTCTCAGGGGCCTGCCCTTTTGGGGGTTTCAGTCCGCGCACTGTTGCTAAAAACCCGCCAACTTAAAAAAAACCCGACCGCCCTTTCCCGCCCTGAGCGGTACTTAAAAAAGATCTTACGTCAGGGTAGGACTGCAGGGGGCTTAAAAGTCCCCGCGCAAATGTTGCAAAAGCCACACAACCGGGCCCTAAACAAAAACCCAAAGCCCAGGGGGCGGGGTTTAGGGGGCTTTGTAGGGGCAATCGGCAAAGTCTGCCCATTGGGGCCCAGTTTTTGTTGGGGGGCTAGGAAAAAACCCCCCTGTGGAAAAGTGGCTTTAATTTAAAACCCGCCCTGAGGTTCTAACACGTTTATGGGACATGCCAGAATGCTTTAAAGTTGGGGGGTTTGGTTTTGGGGTATGTATTTTTAGAATGAGTTTTTGTTTGCTGTATAAACCCTTTAAAAAAATCGCAAGTTTGTGAAATTTTGAATAAGAATAGAAACCCAAAAAGAAAACTTCAAATTTGTCCCCTTACACGAGTTGGCTCAACCAGCAAATCTTCTTTAAAATAGGACTCCCCGTTTTTGGTTTTTTTACGGGTTAAAAAAAGGGGCTTTGCTTTCTGAAGGCCCTTTCCCCAAAAAAAAAGCCGGAAAAAAGAGATTTCTTTTTACTTCTTTCACTGAGTAAAAGCCCGGTGGGAAGATGGGGGGGGGTTTTTTGAAAAATTTCCAAAAATTTTTTGGGTTTTATCAAATGGATCGGAAGGGAGCCAAAAAAAGCTGTGTTTTTTAAATATTTTTTCAAAATCCCTTAAATGAAAAGTTCCTTTTTTTTTTTTGAGGGAAAAAAAAACAAAAAGGCTTTTCCTTTTTTGGGTTTTTGGGGGGGGGAGAACAAGGTCGCCCCCTCAAATTTTTTTGTCAAAAAATTTGGCCCGGGGGTCAAAGATAAAAAAATGGGTTTTTTTTTCACAAGATCGTTCCCGTTGACGGGGAAAATTTTTTCCCTTGGGGAAGTTAACAACAAATTTTGGGGCCCTTTCTTTTGGGAATATTTTGTCCCCTTCCGCACTGGGCAAAGGCATTGAAACATCCCCTTCCCCGACCCCATGTTTTAACACACAAAACAATTTCCCCTCTGAAACGTCTTTAAAAGCCCACCGGTCGAATGTAAAATGGCGGCGGCTGGGGTATGGTGGGACAACACTGGCAAGGGTTTCTCGTCTCAGGTGTGCGGCCCGCGGGGGGCTCCCCCAGCAGTTCCCCGCAAAGAACCCCCCGAGGCCCCCTAGCCTGCGCTGTTTTTAAACGAAGGCCCGAGCCGTAAATTAAGGATTTTTTTCCCGCCCCCGGGGGGGTGTCTGTGTAAAAAAGGTTTTTAGGTGGAAAATTTGTCAGAAGAAGTGTGCGGATTTTAAAGACATTTAATTTAGGGGAGAGTTTAAAGAGAAAAAAAAAGGGGGTGTTTTGTGTGTGGGTGTGTGTGTTAGTGTGCCTGGGGTGGGGTGTGTGTGGGGTGGGCGCCCCTCTGTCCGGGCTGTCTGTCTCTCTCGTTCTCTCTTTTCTGTCTGTCCGTTCTGAGGGCAAAATTGGGCCCTTTAAAAGGGCTTTTTCAAGGGGGGCCGGGGATTCTCTCTCTCTCTCCCCCTCTCTCTCCTTTTCCCCTTTCCCCACAGGAAAAAAGGGGGCTTTTTTTGGGGCCAAATTTTCCCCCCAAAAAAATTAGTGGTTTGGGGCAAAGTGAGTTTGAAATTGGGAAAATGCCCCGTTCTCTGGGGGATTCCCTTTAGTCCGTAAAAATGGTTTTTTGGTTATGAAAAATTTGGGAAATTGTTAACCATATAAATACTTTGGGATTATTTTTTTAAAAATGGGTTTTTGTTTTCCCTTTGGCTTGATGGGGGCATGCACCCCGAGCAAAAAAGTGGGGTTCTATGTATACTAAAAAACTTAGGAAAATTGGTAACCATTGTCCCGTTTTTTTTTAAACATTTGATTGGCGGTTAAAAAACCCAAAGCCACTTATGGATGTGAGTTTGGGGGGGCCTTGTAGCCGTCACAGCGTAATAAAAAAAAGTACATTTATTTTCAATTTAAAAAATTTCTCAACGTCAGCATACAAAAACCCCAGTGTTAGTATACGGCCCAAACAGGGAGAAAACCCGTTAGAATTTAAAAACTTGAACTAGATGTATTAAATATTGGCTTTAAAACTTCTGAAAAAGCCTCAAGATCCGGGCTCCCCAAAAAGGGTTATCAAACTCTTTTCCCTTTAAATTTTTAGAAAAACAAAAATAAATTTGGGTTTTTTTCCGTTTGGGTTTTTTCATTGTTTCTAACAGGATTTGGGGGGTTTTTTTTGGGAAAGTCAGGGGGGCGGAAATTATGAAATTTTCTTACAAAGGGGAAAACAAACAAAAATTAATTGATTGGGTTTTTGCCAAGGTTGGGGAAAGTCAAATTTTTAACTAAAAAAGCGATTTTGGGAAATTTTTTTTCCTCTAACAAAAACATGACATGTCCTTTCTCCATATCTATCTGAAATGAAAAAAATTAAATTTAAAAGGAAACCCCAAAAAAAATTTGATTCAGATTAGGTTATCTGTCTAAACCCCACCGTTTTCGCTTTTTCAAAAGGGACAAACAGATCACACTTGGTTTCCCTTTTTTTTCCCCAAAACCAAAAGAAAGTGGGGGATCATTTTCCCCTTAAAAAGCCCCAAATATCAGGGGCCCAAAGAGAGCAATTTTTTGCCAAAGAAAATTTTTCGGGCAACCCCACGGTTTTTTTAAAATTCCCTTTTCTATTGGGGAAAACCCCCAAAAATACTTTTGGGGGTTGCTAATTTTCCCTTGGGGCCCGAGCATTTTAACTCAGGGAAAAAAAATCCCAAAAACTTAGTTTTGGGGGGTGTGTGGTGGGTGTTATGTGGGGGGTTTTGTGTTTTTTGTGTTTTGGTGGTGGGATGTGGTGTTCCCCTTTCCCAACTTCCCGTTATTTAGTTCCTTTTGAAAAATACAGATTTTTTTTTTTTCCCCCTCCCTTTAAAAACCACGGTTCCCATTCATTCTCCCTTGGGTCATGTATTGGGAACACCTTTTTTGAAATACATGCAGATTTTTATTTCTGCTGGGTGTACTCAAAGTTTTTAGGGCTCGGGGTTTCCCAGTGATTGGGACATGGTTTTTTGCACAATTTCATGGTTTTTCCCTAGGGAAATTTTGCCATTGTACTATTTTTCCTTTTTTTTGATGCCTCCTTTTTCCGTATGACAGGGGGAAAAGGGGCCTTTTTTCATTAAACTTTTGGTTTTATCGTTTATCGTTTATCTCTCTCTCTCTTCTCTCCCCCCTCTCCTCTCCCTCTCCCTCCCCCCCTTCCCCCCCCTTTTCCCCTCTCTCTCTCCTTTCCCGTAGGATTATCGGATTTTTCCGGGAGCGTCTAGGGTTTTTAAGGGAAAATTTTTATCATTTTTAAAAAGGAAATTTTCCCTTTTAAAAAAGGTGGGGGTTGCCTTCCCGGAAAGGGACTTTTAAAATTTAGTAAGGGGACAGCATTGGATGGTTTCCATGAACGGAAACGGAAAGGCGGGAAATTTGAAAACAGTTTCCTTTTTATCAGAGGAAAACAAGACGACTATTAAAACGCCCGGGGTTAAAAAAGGGGCTAGAACCCGGGGAAACATGGTTTCCCATTTTTACCCAAAATACAAAAAGAACCCCACCCCGCCCCAATTTTTTTTTTTTCATTTTTTCGTACTCGGGGAAATTTTTTTTTTCCCTTTTCTTCGAAAAACGTTGGGGTTTTGTTTCATTTTTTTTCTGTTTTGGGAAAAATTCAAATTGTTTTTACATCATTTTTTGTTGTCCAAAAAATTTAATGGTGGGAAAGGGATTCCCGGTAAAAAAAGGCAGTTTTCAAAGTCAGGCCAACTAAAACGTACAAAAAAGCCCAAAATTGGGGGGTTTACTCAGGGCAGCACACCGCTACATGGGGTTTTAAACTGACAGTTTGGGTTTAAAATTCACAACAGCACAACCAATGTGTTTGTAGCTGAAAAAATGGGGGGGTTGTGTGTAAAAAAGTGAGTAGCTACATGTGTTTTGTAGCCGAAAGTTTTGGGGCAATGTGAACAAAAGCGAGCACAGGAAAATTTTGGGTTTTTAGCTGAGGGGTTTCATTTTAAAGTGTTCACGGTGACAAAAGTAAAATGTGTTTGGTAGCTTTATGGGTTTGGGATTTTAAATTTTTCACGGGTGGGGCACAGTATGTTTTTTTTTTTGCTGTTGGGTTAATGTGTACACGGGGAACACAACTAAAGGGGTTTTTTGCTGACAATTTTTTTTATTATGGGGTTTATTATTGATGTGGGGTTATTGGGGTTTTTTGAATTTAGCACAACTACATGTGTTTATTGGGGGAAATAGGGGGATTATTTTTTTACACAGGGAGCCAACCCACAGGGGTTTATTGGGGACTATGAGGATTATTGTTTTAAACAATGGCCCCCCAAAACATGTGGGTTTTTGGTGACCGTGAGGATTTTTGTTTAAACAATGGGGGCACAAATACTTTTGTTTATTTGGGGGATGGGGGGGAATTTTTGTTTTTAAAAAAAAGAGACAACTTCACCTGTTTTATTGGTGAGGTTTAGGATTTTTTGTTTACCCCAGTGCCACAACACATGTGTTTTATGGTGACTGTGGGAAATATTTACACAGTGAGCACAAAATTCCCTGTGTTTATTGGGACGGGAAAAAATTCATGTTTAACCCCAAAAAAAGCCAATTAAAATGTGTTTTTTTGGTGACAGTAGAGGTATTGCTTACCCAGGAGCACAACCACATGTGACAAATTTCCCGGGCATTGAAAATTTTATCTTAAAACCCCGTGGGCAAAACTACCTTACTATTGCTGACATTGAAAGTTTTATCTTACACAGTGAGCACAAAAACATTGCCCTTGCGGCCCTTGAAAGTTTTATCTTACACGTGAGCCCAAAACCCCCTTTTCCCTTTATGACATTGAAAGTTCAACTTACACAGTGGGCACAACTACAGGCATTGATGACCTTGAAAAATTCATCTTTTCCCAGGGAGCAAGCGAAATTTGGGGTTTTTTTTGAAAAAAAGGGGAAAGTTTATATAGCAAAAGGCACGTGGGTTTATTGCTGATGGCGTCCCACAGGGTGTTTTGGTGGGTTTTGGGGTGGTGTGGTGTGTGTGTGTGTGTGTGTGTGTGTATGTGTGTGTCCGGCACCGGAAAAAAAATTTTAAGTGCCTGTGTAGTTGAAAGGTTAAACGCGGGGCGGGAAAGGGGGGTTAAAAGTGTGAAAAAGGAAAAAGGCCCCTAGGAATTGCGTTCTTAAAAAGGGCCCGGATTTACTTTTCCTTTTTTTTTGAATGTGAGCTGTGTTTAAAAAAAATTTGGGGAAAAAACTAAACACAATGGAAGTGAGTGTGGAGAGAGATTCGAGCAACAGCCCCTGATAGAATGGGAAAAGTGGCCGCCGACTGTTTAGGCCCCTTTTTAAAACAGAATGGTCTGGGAACATGCTAAACGAAAGAATTTTTCTAGGGGGGGATGCAGACAGACTACGCCGTTATGGGAACGGGGAAATGTAGAGGACGAGGTTTTTACTGGGGGGAGAGTCGGATGAGCTACGGGAGGGCCCTACCCCCGGGCCCGAAAAAAAATGTTTGGGAAAAAACAGCCAAAAGAACAGCCGAAAATAGTGGGATGCTTCCAAAAAGTGAAAAAAAGGGAAAGGGGCCCCGGGGTTTGGGCCCTAGAATTTTGGGTTTTGAGGAAAACCCCCGTGGGAAAGGGGAAAGGGGGGAAACATATATTTATGGGCCCCCCCAAAACAGTTGTTTTAAATTTTAAGGAAAAGGAATGAAGGTTTGGGGATTTTTGGAGAACTGACCCCGGGGGGGATTTTTAAAGCGAAATAGACCTGTGAACCCGCCCGGGAAAAATAAACCCCCCCGGCTGTATACGAAAAAAGGGGAAGAGGAGGCACGGGGGAAAATGAACTTTTTTAAACGTGGGATTTTGCGCCTTGTGATTTGTATGGGATCGGTGCATGTTGTGTAAGGAAATATTTGGGTTTTAATTTAAGCTGCATGGTGGGAAAGTGGGTTTCGTCCAAAACAGCCGCCTGACGTGGTGGGGTTGTTTTGTGTGGGTGTGTGGTGTGTTTGTGTGTGTGGTGTGTGTTGTGCTGTGTTCAAAATCAAAGTCCAAAAATTTTATTTAGAGATGGAAACATTTAAAAAAGCAGCATATCGCTTTTTTACAAACAAAACCCTCTATGAAAAAAAAAAAAAGTTTAAAAAAAGGGAAAAAAATTTTAAAAAAAAAAATCTATCGGGTACAATGCCTTTTTCCCAAAAAAAAAGTAAACAACCGTACTAAAACCCTTTCCCATTCCCCCCCCTTTCCTCACTCACTTTTTCCTTCACGTAAAAAGGGATCAATGCTCATTGCCCCCCCCTATGGTTACATTTACGAGTGAATCTTTCCCCAAAGATTTTTTTTCTGCACAGGATGGACCCTTTTTCAGTTGAATGGGGTTAAAAAGAAATTTTTAGATAAAACTTTCAATTTTTTCTTAAATGTGTTTTTATTTTTTAATATTTTTTAAGGGTTTTTGGGGGTTTAATTTTCCCTAATTTCCCCCTGAATAACAAAACGGGGGTTTTTTAAAAAATTGTTGCGTGGTCTAGGAATGGAAATAAAATGATTATGTCATGACAATTGACCCCTAAAAGTTTTTTGTAATTTTTTTGAGGAGTGTTCCCTTAAAAACGGGTTTTGCATACAAAGGGCTTTATTGAAAAAGAGGGTTTTTGGGGGGTTAATATTTTGAATTGTTTGTAACTTTATTGTTAGGGGGCTCGTTTTTAAAAAAAAACCCAATTTCCAAAGCCGTTTTTTTCAGACGATGAATTTTTAATTTTAAATTTGTTTTACTACAAAAATTTTTCCCCCCCCCCCCCCCAAAGGGGTTTAAGCCTAATCAATTTAAAGACAAATATGTGCACAGAAAAAAGGGGTTTTTGGGAGTGACCATCGAGGGAAATTTTTTATTCCCCGGAAAAACCGGGAAAAATTTTTTTTGGAAAGGCGTTTTTTCTTTGAATGTTTTTATCTCTGTCCAAAATAAACTTTGGGCAATAATGACAAAAGTGTTTTGTGTGAACAGACCCCTCCTCAACTTTTTTGTTGGATATGATAAAGGGGTGAAAAATTTATTTCATTTTTTGTGTTTTTGTCTTGTTGGGCACGTAAAAGGGACTTTTTTTTAATAGCAATTTTAAAATTAAAGGTTTTGGGTTTGGGGTCCAATTTAGTAAGTTTATTTATATCTGCTTTAAGCTTAAATTTTTAATTTTATAGGATCAGAATCGTTTTCCCCCCCGGAAAAGATGCCTCATCTGCAAAAATTTCGCATTTTCATTTAACAAAACAAAGGGAAACATTAAAAGTAAATAAAACCCAAAGGGGGTCCAACACAGAGCCTTGTGGAAACCCCATATTTTGGGCATTCAAAAAAATGTTGGGCAATTTGTCAGCTACAGCTCTAATTGTGTTTCCCCGGGCACAAAAAAAGATGAAATAAGACTTTTGAATTCTGGAAATCAGTTTGTAAAGTTCAAGTTTCCGGGACACCAAAAGGGAAAGGTTGAGACATCAAATCCTTTTTTAAAATCTACGAAAAGAATCCTGCAAATTTATTTTCGGGTTTTGCCCGCCCAAAAAAGACTGTCCCCCCCAAACTTTTTATGAGGGGTGTGTGGGAAAAATGATGTTTTCCCCAAAACCCCACTGACTTTCGGGGGGAGAAAATATTGGGGGTCAAAAATAAGGGTTCAAAGACTTTTTGCAAGTGTTTTTTTTGATCGGTTTTTTGCTATGGGTGATAGGAAAAAGGATATCGGTCTGTAATTTGATGGGGTTTTTAAGAATCTCCCCGGTTTTTTACAGAGGGAAAAACTTTAGCTTCCTTAAATTTTGAGGAAAAATTTGTTTATCCCATGGAAAAATTTTATAAGAAAGGGCCCCCGTAACGGGGAAACCGGGGCAAGACAACTTAAGAATTTTTTTCTCGATACCATCTAAATCACGAGGATTTTATTGGGTTTTAAGTTTGACCAAAAGGGTTTACTAACATCTAAAAGGGCATGGGTTTTCAGGAAATAAATGGGAAAACGAAAAAATCCTTTTGAATGGATGTTTTTGTTCAAAAAATTGGGATCTTTTCATAGATTTATCATTTAAAGAAATTTTTTGCTATTTGGGTTTCCCAAAAAATTATTTAGTTTATCTGCAGATATGTTTTGAGTTTATTTTTTGACTTTTTTTACAAAGGGTTTAAAATCAATATGTTAATTGCTTTTCCCCAAAATTTTCCCTGGTAAACTTTTTGGTTTGAAGTTAACATTTTTCTAAAGTAAGTACGGTTTTGATTTCCGTTTTAATGAGTCCCCTTTATTTCTTTGTTTTCTGAAAACTTCATTTGGTTTCCCAAATTACTCAAAAAGGGTTTCTTTTTTTAATTTTCCCCTGTCAATTTCTTTAGGGATCCCTGGAGGTTTTGTTTCCTTGGGTTTTAACCTTTTTTTTAAAAAAAGGGGCGTTTTTTATTATTTACGAGGTAAAGTATCAATCCAAAATTCCGCTGCTTTATTTGGATCCTGATTTTTATAGATGAGGTCAAACTGTGCTTTAGAAAAGGGCAGTAAAGGGAAAACTTCTTCTTTTAAAATTTCTAAAGCTCCTGTTGTAATACTTTTTGGGGCCCACTTTTGGAATTTTTACACGGTTTTTTTAAACCCGGTTTAAAGGGAAATTGGGGGGGTGTCACACCCGCCATAGGGAGGGGAAAAAAGTTCGATTTGGATTGTTTTGCATTTGTTTTAAATTGGGTTTTAATTTAAAATAGCGGGGAATTTTTTAGTTTTTACGTGTTGGCCTAATCGATTGTTGGGTTTTAAATTTTGGGATATAAGTTTTGATACCACTTTGGGTTTTGGGTTTTTAAAAAGACAATATTAAAAAACTCCTAAAATTTTTTGTCCATTTAAATTTGAATTTGGGTTTCTTTATCCAATTTTTGCATTAAAACTGTCCCTGCCCAAAACAGGGGGTTTTTGGGTGGGTTTTTTATAGACAAAGCCTATTGCAACGGGGTTGACTATTTTTCATACTTATTTTCAATCCAGACAGATTCCCAAAACCATAATTTTCAAAAATTAAAATAAAAAATTTTACATTTTTTAAAGAGGGGAAACATATTTTAAAGTAAGCCAGTGGAATTTTTTGGGTTATAGGGATTAGGGCGCATTATTTGGTACCTGGAATGTCCCAAATTTTTGCATCTTTATATTGAGAAGTAACCGCGATTCCCGAAAAACAAAATACATGAAAAAATATTTCCATCCCTGGAAAATATAGGGTTTCATGTCCTCTTTTTTTGTTTGTTGCGTTTTTTGATGTTTTAAAGGGACCCTACACGAAGTCCCGGTTTTGGGTGGCCATGTGGGCTAAAGGCATGGGATGTTGCAGTGTTAGCACTAGATATGGCTTAAATAAATTGGGGAGAGGGAACACTAGTAAATCCCCCCTTATTTATAATACAAATATTCCCTTTTTAAACCAGACCAACTATTGAAATTTAGTATTTTTAAAAATTGGGAAAAAAAAAATCCCTATGAAAATCCGAAAAAAGGTTTAGATACAAACCCAAAAGGATCAAAAACTTAAAAAAAACCACAAGTATCAAGGAAAACCCCCAAAGATGGAAAAAACACCACCAAATTTTGTCAAAGAGTTATGGGCTTAAAGGGTTTAAAATTATCTAAACACAACGCACACACACGCACACCCAAAAATTTGGGAGGCTTTGACGGCAAACCTTTGGGGAAAAACGGGCATCAAATGAACCCAAAGGGGTTTAGAAATACTCAGCAAGAAACTCTAAGAAAGAACCCCGGGGGGAATGAATCAAAGAACCAAAAATAATTTAATTTAAAAATCAGAAAAGAAAAGCCCCAAACAAAAGGGACCAAATTTAATTTAAAAGAAAAATAACAAAAATATACAATTTAAGGGGAAAACGCAATTCCCAACAAGGGAAAAATGCCAAATTTTTTCAAATCAGGGAGCAAACCCGCAAACGTCAAAACGTTTTCCCTCAATCCAGGCCAGAAAAAAACAGTCAGCTAATGACAATAAACAATGTTCCCCCTATGGAGGGGCAAACCCCAGGATTTTTTTCGCAGCCCAAACAGTCGATCTGCAATGGTTTTATTTTGGGACGAATCAGGCCACCGCGGGCCCGAAACACGTCAAACCCCCTCTCTCTTCCCCTCTCCCCTCTCCTCTCTCCACAAAACACAATTTGCAAGGTATTGAATCACACACAAAATATGTCAGGTGGTTATTCTAAAGCATTTACAAACCCCCCCCGATTTTGGGAAAAACAGGCGCCCAATGTAATACTTAAATAATATTTCTCGCTTCGATTTTTGGGTTTAATGTTAACATGGGTTTTTTGGGGGGGAAAAAATTTTTAAATAATTGAAACAGTCGTTTGACTGTGGGCCCTAGACAGGGTTACACGGTGGGTTTTATGTCACGGTAGCAGGATGAGGGCCGGGGTTTTGACCCAAAATTTTTGGGGGCCGTTTTTCCCCCGGCCACAGTCACACGGGAGTCCTCCAGTCTGCTGGGTTGGGGTGGCCCCGAGGCGCCCTAGAAGAGCCTTTGGGTGAAGGGGCGGTACTCACTGCCCGCGACGGCCGAACGGAGGGAAAAAAAAATGGGTGCATGGACTGGAAAAGTGGGCGGGGCCCGGGCGCTGGGCCCCGCCATGACCGTTAAAAGCGGCCCAAAGGGCCTGAGGTGATGGGGGTAGGGGCAAATGAAGACCGGCCCCTGTAAACCTGCTGCAAGTTCCCCAGGCTGAATGGCAGTGTTTTTGAAGTGGCCCTTAAAAATGGGGTGGGGGGGAAAGGGGTTCGTGCATAGGGGTGCACGAGATTTGGGGGCTAAGACGGGGGAGATCTTTTTACATGATAGGGGGCCCGAAAAAACCCGAGGAGTGTAGGGTTTAAAATCGGGCCCGTCACTGGGGCTTGTCCTGGGGTGGGGGTTTTTTACCCCCTTGGAGTTGTATTCCAACCCCTTTTTTAAGGAGTGGGTTTGGAACGGGGATGCTTTAAAAGGGGCGTAAACCCTTTTTAACTAGGGTGAAATTTGAACCCGGGACATGGGAGTTTTGGGGGCCCCCAGAATCGTAACAAAAGCATCCGTTTGTCAATTTTAAAAATGATTTTGGGAAACAAAAAACCCCCCGGCTTTCCCGGGTGTTACGGTTTGTAGGGGGGGGTTTGAATTGGGTTTAAAAATGTGGGCCCGCCCTTTTCCCGGAATTTAAAGCACTAAATGCTACTCTAGTCGATGGGAAAACCCGGGCGACAAAGCCGGAAATTAAAAGGTTCCCCTGGGTGGGTGGACACAGGGCCCAAAAAGGGCATTTTACTGATTCCAAGGGGGAATAAAAAGAGCCTTTATTTGGTCATTCTTTGGGTTTTTGGGATAGCCATTTTATTAAATCTTGAGTAGGCATAAGAAAACCAGATTTTAAACAAATTAAATGAACGGGAAGGGCCCGTCCCCTTTGGGGTTCAGATTTCTTTTAAAACAGAAATCGCCAATGAACAGAGCAATGCCCGGTCACTGACTGTGAAGAATTTCAAAAGTCAATGGGAGGCGTTTTGGAATCCGTTTCTCAGGGGGTGAGGAAGTTTTTTTGAAAAGGGCCCCTTAAAGATGACGAAATTTACCATCATGTCATTATTTATCGTGCCGTTAAAAAGGGGGAGACCGTTACTGACAGGGATGGCCTAGGTTTTGAAGAGGGTGAGGGGGGCAGGATCTTCCCCCACCATCCACAGTGTCCCCCAGGGAAATTGCTGGACCGGGGCAACGGGTGGGGGCGAAGGCCCCGCGGGCGTGCTGTGGGGCAGCAGGGCGGGACTCCGGGTGTCCGGGACCCTTTGGGAAAAGGGGGGGGGTGGAAAGGTTTTGGAAGGGGGTGGCAGGGGGGCTATCCCACACAACGGGGATAAATCCCCCGGGAGAAACCCTTTTATGTCGATACCTCTCCCATGGCAAAAGGGGGGGGGACAGTGGGGGGGGTGGAGGGGGTGATGGTGGTGGGGGGGGGGGGGGCGGGGGAGGGGGTGGTGGGGGAGCGTCCACCCAGCTGGTTTGTACTGGGGGGCCCCTTTTAATTGGGGGGCTGATCTAAGCGGGCTGGTTTAGCTTGGGCCAGAGGGAGATGCGGGGTTTTTCCCGGGGCCCTTGGGACCCCAACTGGGGGCTGAGGGAAGGAGGCTCCAAAACGCTTTGGGTTTACCAAACCTTTCCCCTCTCTGGGGCAGGCCCCGGGCAATGCTGACTTGTGTGCTGAAATTCAAATGTTGGTTTTTTAGTTTTAAGACTTTTAATACCCAAAGGGTGGGTTTCCAAGTTTTTGGGGTTTTTGGGGAAAAGATTTTCTTTTTTTAAAATTTTTAACCGGGGGCTCGGGGGGCAAAAGATTTTTTGGG
>CM031595.1:176609907-176617276 GCA_018398815.1 Conus ventricosus
GACCACGACTTTGGTTGTTTTATTTTTGTCCGTGACAATTTCCCCCTTGCAAAAGACTATGCACCGCATTGTCTCAAAACAACGGTACAAAAAAGACAACAACCGAATTTGCTGACACACAGCTACACGTGCAAAGTTTGAAAAATACTTTACAACCAACGGTTTATAAATTATAAAATATATCATTAGTGAATACCACTCCAATGAGTTATCATTGACGTGCGCTCTTGCGTTATTTCAACTCATTTTATAACAACCTCTGTGCGCACTTATGCAATTCCCCTACCTGCGGATTTGCCACATCTTCTCTTCACAATTCCTATGAAAAGCACAATATAGTATGATCACGATCCATGACACTTCACTGAGGAATCTCCATCCTCACTTATTGCAAATAATGCATCACTACACAAGCGACTGTATGCTCCAAGCATAACTACATTCACATGAACAAGTCTCACAAAGAAAATATGAACAAGTCTCACACAAAGAATATGAACCATAGCCAACTGGGAATGAACCCATATCCAATCAACATAACTGCAATCAACACATATTATTACACAGTAGCTATGCACCTCCGGATATGACTGACTTCCTCTGCGTCGCAGCTTGCTAGACTACACGACTTAAATAGTCAGCTCCGACATTCTGTCGACCTGGAATGTACTGCACTCGATACCTGTAGGGCTGCAGTGCCATTGCCCAACGCAGAACCCTGCTGTTTTTCAACTGCGCCTCCTGCAGGAATTTGAGTGGTTGATGATCTGTCTCTATCACGAACTCTTTCCCATACAAGTATTTGTGGAACTTCTGCATGGCCCACACGACAGCTAAACACTCATTCTCTACCGTTGCGTACCCTTCTTCACACTTTGTCAACTTCCTGCTAGCATACCTCACAGGGAACTCGACCCCTTCGTGCTCCTGCAACAATACTGCACCTACTCCACCGCCTGATGCATCTGTCCGCAACAAAAATGGTTTGGACATATCTGGTAGCTTCAAGATGGGACGGGAACCTAGTCTTTCCAACACCGTCTGCAGTGCTTGCTCTGCAGCGTCTGACCACTCGACCACTGCGGTTTCCCTGCCTTGACCAAATCACTGAGAGGACTCGTGATTGCTGCGAAATTTGGAACAAAACTCCCTATAGAAACCAATAAAACCTAGCAGACTCCTGACTTCTGTTTTGGTCTTTGGTCTCTCTGAATTCATCATCTTCTCCACCTTTCCCTTTCTGGCTGCTTTGTGTCGCCTCCGACAACAAAACTAGGAACTCCTACTGTCTAGCCCTTCATACAGTGACACATCCCTGTATGACTCTTCTGGAAACTTAGGTAACAAAATCTCCCTTCTTCTGCTGGGTCTCTTTCACCTCAACAATGATTGCTGCTGCGCCTATGTGCTGAGTCTCACGCTGAATATATTTGTGGAGAAATTCGCATGGAAAAGTTTTAGTTTCCCATTCACATCAATTCGGTAATCCCGACCGACCTTTTCAGTGAGGGTGAATGGTCCTTTCCAATGCATCAGCAGCTTGTTGTGACCCGTGGGAAGCAGTACCAGGACTTGATCTCCCGCCTTGAGGGATTGCTTCCTCACCTTCCTGTCATATTGCTTCTTCTGAACGACCTAGCCTCCTGCAAACTTTCCCTTGCAACCTTACATGTCTCATACCTGTGCCCACCTTTGGAACAGGGCGAGATTGGGCCAATCAGATCAATAGCCACTCTCCTGAATGGTGCGTCAATCAAAGGGGGATGTTTAAGAGGCGCCTTCCTCTTCACCCCTCTTGTGGCTGACCTTTGACACACGTCACATGACATGCAGAAACGCTTTATGTCTGCCATTGCCCTGGCCAATGAAAATCATCAAAGATTCGGTCGGCTGTTTTGCCGGTGCCGAGATGACACGCCATGAGCGACTCGTGACCCACTGACATGACAGTGTCACGATAACCTGCTGGTACCTCTAACTGAGTGGTCACCTCACCTGTCTTCCCCTTGGTGAACACTCGGTACAACATCCCGCCTTTCACAAGAAATTCTGTCTCACCTCCTCTAACCACCTGTTTCTCTCCACCTCTTGCCAACTCCCAAGACTTCACGAGCGAAGGGTCTTGTTCCTGCGCTGCCCTAAACTCATCAGGCGACACATCTATGCCTGACTTCCTTGCTGGAACGACCAACGGTTTATCAACCTTTTCCTCCTTCTTGCTCCGTGTTTGAACTGCTGCCCCTGTAGCAGTCAACAACTCAGGATCCCCTGGATCCCTTGCCCTGGAATATTTCCAATGATCAAATCATGAAGGGGTTTCTCCATCACCAACGCAGACAACTCGCCTGAGAAGTAAGGGGTACGTACTTCTATCTTAGCAACCGGAAACTCCCTCACAGTGCCATCGATTAGAGTACAGGTCTGGATTTGCCCTGTCAAATCCCCTTTCTCGACCAGCGTTGTTCTCACCACACCGCATGAACAACCAGTGTCCCGTAACACTTTCACCCTCTGCTGGCCAATCCACCCTTCTTCCACTGGTAACGAACCACTCAGCCTAGTGCCCTCCATCCCTGACACTGACTGCTGTCCAGTGCTAGCCATAGGCTGCACTCCACCCTCTTCAGATTGGATCCCTGTTGGTTCCACTGCAGGTCGTCTCCCCTGGCGACCCTTATCCACCTCTTGCAAGGCTGCTGCCTTCTGGAACCTCATGCGACAATCCCTCGCCACATGTCCCTTCTTGTGACAAATGAAACACCTATTGTCTCTTTGTCCTCCTTTCTGCCCCACCACTGGGTTTGCAGACTGTGCAGAAAACTCCCCTAGTCTCCTTGCACTCTTCTCACCTGTGCCTAGCACCTGTTTCTCCTGCACCTTAGTGCCCAGACGTGCCTCTCTATACACCTCTGCGAACTTCAACAACTCCCCTGCTGTCTCTGGCTGTCTCTCTTTCAAATGTATGGTTAACTCAGGGCCGCAACCTGACAAAATCTGTTCCCTTTATAACCAGCTCTTTCAATTCAGCGAACTCCTTCTTCGTACCACTCAACTCTAGCCATTTATCAAAATAGTGATCTAAACGTGCACCAAACTGAGTGTACGTTTCACCTGCTTGCAATCTAGCTGAACGAAATTTCTTTCTGAATCCTTCCTCTATGAGGTCAAATCCCTTCATCAACGACTCCTTCACGGCACCAAAATCAGATTGTTGTTCTGCGGTAACGCAGTGAAAATCTGTAATGCCTTACCAGTCAATAGCGCTGACAAAATGACTGCCCACTCTTCTGAAGGCCAACCCTGACTGGTCGCGAACGTTTCGAAACGACTGATGTATGCGTCAATCGAATCGGTTCCTTCAGAGAATTTTGGCAACTTTGGTCGGGGGGCGTAACTGCGCACAGAGTCACTGGAAACTGAACTCCCATCCTCGGTGGTCTCCCTTTGTATTTTCACTCGCTCTAACTCTAATTGAATCCTCAATCTTTCTGTTTCCTGCGTTTCGCTAGCCTGATTAGCCTGAATCCTTAATCTTTCTGTTTCCTGCGCTTCCCTTAGTCTTTCTGTTTCTTGCATTTCTTTAGCCTTTTCCTGCTCTGCTATCTCTACTGCAACACGGCGTCTTTCCGCTCGCTCATCCTTTCCATCTTTTGCTGGTTTTCAACGAATGCTCGCAACTCTTCTCCCGAGTAGCCTAAATCACGGGCGACGCTCACGAGTTGTTCAATAGGGGTGTTCTTTTCTTCCGCCATTATATCTTCTTCTTTTTTTTTTTTTTTTGAACAAGATTTTATTACTACGACAGCCAAACTGGTGGTTACCGACACGAGTGACGTAATAACACAATCCTATGAATGATAATATTAGCTTGGACAACGTAATTAGTTTTTATAAGACGCCTAGCGCCTGACCCAACTATGAGAGCGAATTATAGGCAATCTGTGCGAAATAAGTACTCTGGGGCTGAAATGCCAAGCCTAGTATTAACTATCTTGGAAGCAATGCCAAGCCCAGTGTTTAACTATCTTGGGAACATACAGTAAGACACTACCTTGTCTTAGGATTACAATACTTGAATCCCACCCAGCTTCCTCTCTGAGAAGTTGAACAATTATAATAAATGGGCCAGAATATCCTGGCAGGCTCGCCAATAAATTGTCAACCTCGGGGTATGTCAGTGGAGGAAGGACTAGTGCACAGCCCAAACACACTCACAGCTTGCTTACAATCTCATTAATATATCATGCATTCGTCACATCAAACCACTAGTAAAGTCTATAACTTTACTACACATGATCATAGAAAGAAACATCAATGCATATGGAATCAAACAAAATAAAACATTCTCTCTTTCCTTGAACTTCACAAAATCATTTATCTAATCATCATTAACTAACCCGGGTATAAATAGATTTCTACTTTACCTGGCCAGGTGATCTTAACTATTCACGAATCACTGTCTTTTCTTTTCTTTTTTTTTCTTTTCACTGTCACTTTCACAAGCACGACACAACTGCTGGCACTGGTGTGGGTCTGCTGGCACTGGTCAGGTTAGACTGCTGGCACTGGCGTTGGTTTGTGGTTCTGCTTGACGAAAGTTGACGCTGCCAGGTATGAGGTCGAACCCCCGGTTCAGATGGAACAGTGACTATCAACATCGATCTGTTCTCCTTTCTTTCTTCCTGCATTAACGCATTGCACTCTCTCTCTCTCTTCTAGTCTGCTCTATCAAATGGACATGGTTGCTTTTCTTTTCCTTTTCTTTTCCTTCTTTTTCTCTTCATTAGTTAGCAACTCTCTCTCTCCACATCTCTCTTTAGTCCTCCCTCTGCAGACTATCTATGGTGCTAAATGCTACAACTTGGTTCTCTCCTCTCTCCTCATCTCTCTCTCTGCCCCTCTCTCCTGCAGAGCTTACACTCAGAACCTCTCTCTCTCTGTCTCTCTGTTCGTTCTCCTCTCTCTCACTCACGCATTACTTTATCCCCACCTACGTGTCCAAGGGTGAGTACCATTGGTCAGTATTTTTACCGCCTCGTACCCGGAGTTATCTCCCTCTAATTCCATTGGATATTCAAATCATGACAGTCACGCCTACACGCCTTACTCTCTATGGTGGTCAATTGGTCATTTAATTGATTAGCTTGATTTCACCCCCCCGGAGTTATCTCCCTCTAATTCCATTGGATATTCAAATCATGACAGTCACGCCTACACGCCTTACTCTCTATGGTGGTCAATTGGTCATTTAATTGATTAGCTTGATTTCACCCCCACCACACACTACCTTCTCCCTTCCCTTTCCGGCGACGTCGACCTGATTGTGGGCACTGGTCGTAAATTGGCTAGATCAGTCTGGCCCAGACCTATCGAGACGTTGGTCAGCCACTCCGACTGTCTACGGGGCCGATGCTGTCTCCGTGGAAGATTAGGATTAGCCTCTCGCTGTGCTCAAATTGGGCCGGATGAGTCTGATCCGGGCGTCGAGACTCGTTTGACCAACATCGAGGCGTCGGTCAGCTACTTAGTCCGTCTGGCTGGACAGACCGTCTCCATGGAGCCTCTCCCCTATGCTTAATTGGCTGGACCCGACACATGGGCCGTCTGCCTGGCGCCCAGAATATTTGAGTTAGAGCTTATGTCCAAACAACCTGGCTGGCGACGGACCACGACTTTGGTTGTTTTATTTTTGTCCGTGACATGCTTTAAGACTACTGCTCTCAAGCCGTAGATCTTGATTATGGATTTGTTTTGGTTTTTGTTTGTTTGTTTGTGTCTGGCGCGTAATAATTATTCATAAGGCATGATCTTTTGTGCTGTTTGCTTTCTGCCGTCAGTGAATCAAACCAGGTGGACACAGGGGCAATGGGAGGTAGGCCCGGGACCAAGGGCACTGAGGTTGTCTTGTGCACCGACCCCGACGTACACCCACCTCCCCACCCCTTTCTCCATCCCATTCCTCCTTGCTTCTCCTCCAGCCCACTACCCTCCAGTATGAACGTCGTCAAGGAGACGCCGATGCGACCGGCAAGCTCCGCTCCAAGTGTCCACCAATCAGCGCAAAGTGTACATGTTTGGTGAATCGCGTCGCCACAAATACTAATCATAGAGAACAGAAAAATGAAAATCTACCCACTCCCTGCTTCGGGTTCTTTTCCTTTACAGTTCGTTGAATTCTTCATGCAAACAAGATAGATACTGTGTTGAAGTGCAGAATTCAAAAATATAGTATCGCTCCCCCTCCCTCCTCTGTCACACCTGTCCCTTTCCCAGCCTTCCCTCTCGCCGGTACATCGTACAATAGACACCTCTGACACGTGGGACACATTCCAAGCATTTGTGTTTTCAAACGTGTAGTGCTTCTTCATTTCTAAGCCACGGGGGTCAAAATAAACAGGGGAAAGGGAAACGAATTGTTTCTGCTGGTTGGTGTGAAAAATACCAGCCTACTATGTGGTATCGTCGTCCTCCAAGCATAAGACGGATGATTCATCTTCAGTTTCCCAGCACCAAAGCTCTGAACATCATTTCTGATGCCACTGAGAGAACGCAGTTCACTCTCAAAAAGCGAATTGTGAAACTGACAAGCATTTTTTTTTCAAAATTACAGGGATAGAAATTTCTGGGCATATGCTTGCCGCAGCCGAATACAAGATGTAGAAAGAACTCCGCTCATTAATTTATGAATAGAGGGGCACTGAAAACAGTACTTACAACTAAAACAAAGGCAATCCCACACTTGCCAGCATCTGAAAGTGGCCTAAAAGCATATTCCTGTGTTGAAACCTATTGTAAAAAAGCAAACAAAACAAAAAAACTTTATGAGCAAACGTGGCTGACAAGGTGTGAAGAATCTGTCTCTCTCCTCTCTCCTCTCTCTCTCTCTCTCTCTCTCTCTCTCTCTCTTCTCTCTCTCTCTCTCTCTCTCCATATTGTTATCTCTGTTTCTTCCCCCATCCCCTTCCGCTCATTCCCAGCAAAAAAAAATTTTGGCCAGGGCAATACATGCAATAGCGAAAAGAAAATCTCCCAGATTCTCCATCCTCATGTAGACGTCTTGAAAGAAGTGGAACCTCCCAACTCCTCAGGGTCAAAGTGTTCGGTCACCGGACACCCGCCGAACTAACACCATTTTCACGACAGTATTTGCATAGCAAATGTAGATCCATATTTGATGCTGTATGCAGTATAGACCAAAGCAGAAGTATCATGACTGCTATCTGTCTGGCCTCTCCGCAGGCCTGTGGTAACAGAGGTAGGTTGAATCAACATCCATTGATACTGGTATGTTTGGCGAACAAAAGGCTAAAGACAGTTTTCCTGTTTTGTTCCATTTTTTCACTTGTAGAAATAATATCTACAATATACC
>CM031595.1:176617376-176632376 GCA_018398815.1 Conus ventricosus
TGAACAAAGTTAACCGATATCGTCGACTGAATTTAACTAAGTATAGAACTGTGGAAAAGAACAGGCGTTGCTTTGAGGGACGATCTTTCTCTCTCTCTCTCTCTCTCTCTCTCTCTCTCTCTCTCTCTCTCTCTCTCTCTCTGTCAGCAATTTTTTTTCGTGAAATATGTGGTTGTATTTGGAGAGTATATTGTTTATTTTCCTTTGGATATACGATCAATAGCAAAACAAAACGTTCAAGCCTACTGACAGTAGCTCATTATGATAGTGGCGTGGCATGAGGGGGGAACCGAGCGAAGGATCGGACGTGTCTTTCAGCTGGAGTCGCTGGAAGATGCATGATAACGTCAACCACTGCACACACACGCATTGCTAGACGCTGTCTTTCAGAGACGTCAAGATGGTCGGCCCAGACAGAGGGGAGAAGGAGGGTGGTGGGCGAGAGGTGAGGGCAAGTCTTGCGGGCCAGACGAGGGGTCAGACAGCAGGGGGAGAAGACACGATAAACTCTTGCTATCTTGCAGGGGACCCTGTACGTCGCGTGCCGCGACAAGCCAGGGCTTGTTGGCCCATCACCTCCCAGCCCTTCAAGCCGGACGGCGCTGTATCCCAGTCCGGGCAATTTCTCTAATAAATCAAGGTTGAGGCCCGCCAGAGAAGCGAGAAGGTGGGATTCTCGGTAAGCTCTGCAGAGCAGCGAAGGCTTAGGAGTCTGTCAGCTCACAGCCCGAGGAGAAGGGGGAGATCCATGTGCTAAGTGGCTGGAAATGATGTACATACCTTCCCGCTGTTATCGCCGGATTAGATAAGCCGGGACCTCGTGCTTTGACGTGTTCTTTATGGGCCCAGTGCAGGTCTGCGGGAGAGGTCCTGCTCGACGTGCAGGTTGGCGGATCAGATGGAGGACCTGCGCCAAGGGCCTACTCTGACGTCTTCTGATTCGATCCGACGTAATCTTTCCCTTAACAAGTCTGGCGGCCTTTGCCACTGGTATTGTCGGTCTGTGAACTCTCCCAGTTTGTAAGAGAAGAGATTACGTCGGATTTTGCGATGATAAATACAACTGCTTTCCCCGTTTTTCTGCCAGTTAAAAGGGCTAGAATTGTGATGGACTATGCTCCTTGGCTTTCAGGACAATGGTTTCCTGGTCAGGCTGGGTTTTTTTTTTCCTTCCCAGAACCAGAGCTTCGTTGTTCCAATGGACGCAGCTAGTTTTGAACGCTGTCAGCTCCTAAGGTCAGTGTTCGGTTAAATCTGCCTGAGTGAAGGAACAAGGCAGGTGTTGTCTTCTTTGTTCTTTCTTCATTACCGACCGGAATGATGGAAATGGCACCAGTACAGGGACGTCCGTTGCAAAATAGCCTGTATGCCAGGTTTTCCTTTTTTTTATCATGAGAACCTAAGGTTCTCCGTTTCAAAAGGGCATCAGTCCGGCCGTTTCATTTCCATGTCGTTCATAACAACCTGACTCCGGACCTGACGTTTACAGTTTGACTTGTCGCTGCCGCTCAGGGTGGCCACATATACAGGTACCAGACGTCTTCAGCCCACCGAAAAGGTGCCTTGGAGACAAATGACCTTTTTATACAGGTCTGGACAGACGGCTATAAAATCGTTTCTTGACCTGACATGACGGGCACGCTCGCGAGTTGGAGGCGAGCGTTACACTGAACAGCCCTTTGTCTGCAGGGACGGGCTCCGCGAGGCAGGACATGTTTATGATGGTAACAGGCATTTAAAGGGACAGCTTGTAGCCTGGCCTGCAGCACGCTTGTCCAAAAGACGTTGTCCCTGATTTTGTCTTTCCTCCCTGTCGCACTGATGCATCCGTTTACCTCTCAAGCCTCTGTTTATACCTGTGCTTAAACATTCAAATTAATGGACAGTCGTTTGCTGCAGAATATACGAGTTCATGTGGGGTTGGCACTGATGGAGAAAAGGTGCAGGAGAATGATTCAGGGCGCCTCTGTGTATGTTCCAAAATAATCGGCTTATTCAACCCCCCCTCCCCCCCCCCCCCCCCCCCTCCCCCATGCGACTCGATTTCTTTGTTAGCCGTTTTGCAAACGTTACAAATACTCAGAATTCTGTTGAAGATTTCATGTGCATATACAAACAAATAGTGTCCATGCACAAACAAGTAAAGCAACAGAGTTAGAAAACAGAGACCGAAAACCAAGCAGACAAAGGCATAACTTGCAGAGCGTACTCAGCATTGATTAGCAAAGCAACAGTTAGAACATTGATTAGCAAAGCAACAGTTAGAAAAACAGAGACCGAAAACCAAGCAGACAAAGGCATAACTTGCAGAGCGTACTCAGCATTGATTAGCAAAGCAACAGTTAGAACATTGATTAGCAAAGCAACAGTTAGAAAAACAGAGACCGAAAACCAAGCAGACAAAGGCATAACTTGCAGAGCGTACTCAGCATTGGTTAGCAAAGCAAAAAATTAGAAAAACAGTGACCGAAAACCAAGCAGACAAAGGCATAACAGTACTTGCAGAGCGTACTCAACATTGGTTAGCAAAGCAACAGTTAGAAAAACAGAGACCGAAAACCAAGCAAAGCCACAATTTGCAGAGCGTACTCTGCATTGGTTAGCAAAGCAACAGTTAGAAAAACAGAGACCGAAAACCAAGCAAAGCCATAATTTGCAGAGCGTACTCTGCATTGGTTAGCAAAGCAACAGTTAGAAAAACAGAGACCGAAAACCAAGCAAAGCCATAATTTGCAGAGCGTACTCTGCATTGGTTAGCAAAGCAACAGTTAGAAAAACAGAGACCGAAAACCAAGCAAAGCCATAATTTGCAGAGCATACTCTGCATTGGTTAGCAAAGCAACAGTTAGAAAAACAGAGACCGAAAACCAAGCAAAGCCATAATTTGCAGAGCATACTCTGCATTGGTTAGCAAAGCAACAGTTAGAAAAACAGAGACCGAAAACCAAGCAAAGCCATAGTTTGCAGAGCGTACTCAGCGTTGGTTAGCAAAGCAACAGTTAGAAAAACAGAGACCGAAAACCAAGCAAAGCCATAATTTGCAGAGCATACTCTGCATTGGTTAGCAAAGCAACAGTTAGAAAAACAGAGACCGAAAACCAAGCAAAGCCATAATTTGCAGAGCATACTCTGCATTGGTTAGCAAAGCAACAGTTAGAAAAACAGAGACCGAAAACCAAGCAAAGCCATAATTTGCAGAGCGTACTCTGCATTGGTTAGCAAAGCAACAGTTAGAAAAACAGAGACCGAAAACCAAGCAAAGCCATAATTTGCAGAGCGTACTCTGCATTGGTTAGCAAAGCAACAGTCAGAAAAACAGAGACCGAAAACCAAGCAAAGCCATAATTTGCAGAGCATACTCTGCATTGGTTAGCAAAGCAACAGTTAGAAAAAACAGAGACTGAAAACCAAGCAAAGCCATAATTTGCAGAGCATACTCTGCATTGGTTAGCAAAGCAACAGTTAGAAAAACAAGAGACCGAAAACCAAGCAAAGCCATAGTTTGCAGAGCGTACTCTGCATTGGTTAGCAAAGCAACAGTTAGAAAAACAGAGATCGAAGACCAAGCAAAGCCATAATTTGCAGAGCGTACTCTGCATTGGTTAGCAAGCAACAGTTAGAAAAACAGAGACCGAAAACCAAGCAAAGCCATAATTTGCAGAGCATACTCTGCATTGGTTAGCAAAGCAACAGTTAGAAAAACAGAGACCGAAAACCAAGCAAAGCCATAATTTGCAGAGCGTACTCTGCATTGGTTAGCAAAGCAACAGTTAGAAAAACAGAGACCGAAAACCAAGCAAAGCCATAATTTGCAGAGCATACTCTGCATTGGTTAGCAAAGCAACAGTTAGAAAAACAGAGACCGAAAACCAAGCAAAGCCATAATTTGCAGAGCGTACTCTGCATTGGTTAGCAAAGCAACAGTTAGAAAACAGAGACCGAAAACCAAGCAAAGCCATAATTTGCAGAGCGTACTCTGCATTGGTTAGCAAAGCAACAGTTAGAAAAACAGAGACCGAAAACCAAACAAAGCCATAATTTGCAGAACATACTCTGCATTGGTTAGCAAAGCAACAGTTAGAAAAACAGAGACCGAAAACCAAGCAAAGCCATAATTTGCAGAGCATACTCTGCATTGGTTAGCAAAGCAACAGTTAGAAAAACAGAGACCGAAAACCAAGCAAAGCCATAATTTGCAGAGCGTACTCTGCGTTGGTTAGCAAAGCAACAGTTAGAAAAACAGAGACCGAAAACCAAGCAAAGCCATAATTTGCAGAGCGTACTCTGCGTTGGTTAGCAAAGCAACAGTTAGAAAAAACAGAGACCGAAAACCAAGCAAAGCCATAATTTGCAGAGCGTACTCTGCATTGGTTTAGCAAAGCAACAGTTAGAAAAACAGAGACCGAAAACCAAGCAAAGCCATAATTTGCAGAGCATACTCTGCATTGGTTAGCAAAGCAACAGTTAGAAAAACAGAGACCGAAAAACCAAGCAAAGCCATAATTTGCAGAGCATACTCTGCATTGGTTAGCAAAGCAACAGTTAGAAAAACAGAGACCGAAAACCAAGCAAAGCCATAATTTGCAGAGCGTACTCTGCCATTGGTTAGCAAAGCAACAGTTAGAAAAACAGAGACCGAAAACCAAGCAAAGCCATAATTTGCAGAGCGTACTCAGCATTGGTTAGCAAAGCAACAGTTAGAAAAACAGAGACCGAAAACCAAGCAAAGCCATAATTTGCAGAGCGTACTCAGCGTTGGTTAGCAAAGCAACAGTTAGAAAAACAGAGACCGAAAACCAAGCAAAGCCATAATTTGCAGAGCGTACTCAGCGTTGGTTAGCAAAGCAACAGTTAGAAAAACAGAGACCGAAAACCAAGCAAAGCCATAATTTGCAGAGCGTACTCAGCGTTGGTTAGCAAAGCAACAGTTAGAAAAACAGAGACCGAAAACCAAGCAAAGCCATAATTTGCAGAGCGTACTCAGCGTTGGTTGTTGCAAGCAGCACACAGAGCAAACAGGGGAAACCTTCCTGACTTCTCCTGTGTGTTACTTGTTTACCCCCCCCCCCCCCCCCCCCCCCCCCACCACCTCTCAGTTTCCTGTTTTCTTGTCTTTTGCATGCGTGCTTAGTCCTAGCACTGGCAGCATTTGTGCGTTATGTGCCCGGGATTGGTTTACAAAAGGTTATGTCTTACATGAGACGGTAGCTTTTTGAAATGCTAATTCATGCCGATGTACAAATGAGCCCAGTTTGTTTCCAAGTTTGATGTCCCAAAAGGTAGTCGGTTAAAAAAAAAGATATTCGCCCCCCCCCCCTTTTTTTTTAAATTACACATGGCACAATGTAGTGTAGTATAGTGTAGTGTAGCGTAGTGTAGGGTAGTGTAATGCAGTATGTGCATGCGCGCGCGCGCGCGCGTGTGTGTGTGTGTGTGTGTGTGTGTGTGTGTGTGTGTCTAAGGAGAGAGAGAGAGAGAGAGAGAGAGAGAGAGAGAGAGAGAGAGAGAGAGAGAGAGAGAGAGAGAGAGAGAGAGATAGATCTGAGTGTTGATTTCTTTTCCTTCTTTTTGAACCATAATAAACAACGAGAGTCTAGAGGGAGGGCGGGGGTGGTGGGGGTGGGCAGGTGTGGTGGAGGGTCCAGTCATGTGTGAAACGTACGCATGTCGCCCTGTCACGTGGGCTGAGCGGTGTCTGGCCGCGCCGTGACGCAGTGTCCGTCAACTTGTCAGCCTCAAATGCTTTACTAAGACCCCGTCTTCTAACCGTCTCCGGTGTCGTTGCGTCCGTGTGGCCACCAACACCCCCACCCCCACTCTGGCCTCTGCCCCCCCCCCCTCGAAGCTCTCAGTCCTCCAACGCAACTCCTTTGTCAGTGGCCGTGGGGGGCAGGGATATCATGGGGCTGTGCTGATTTGTCATCATTAACCCCCGCTCCGCCTGCAGATTATTCATGCAGGTTGTCCCGGGGACGCCCCTCCGTCTTGGCTACTGTTCCTCCACGTGTGTGTGTGTGTGTGTGTGTGTGTGTGTGTGTGTGTGTGTGTGTGTGTGTGTGTGTGTGTGTGTGTGTGATCCTGCCTTGCTGCCTGCCTGTCTGTCCGCCTGTCTCTGTCTCTTCCTCCCTCCCTCCCTCGGGTGTGTTTTGATATTGTTTTAGTTCCTGAAGGGACAAGAGCATCTTCTTGCTTATCTGTTACTCTTGGGAATAAGATTATCCATCTCTCTCTCGCTCTCTCTCTCTCTCTCTCTCTCTCTCTCTCTCTCTCTCTCTCTCTCTCTCTCTCTCTCTCTCTCTCTTTCTCTCTCTCTCCCTGTCCCTCCTCTCTCTTTCTTTCTCTCTCCCTATCCCCTTCTCTCTCTCTTCTCTCTCTCTCTCTCTCTCTCTCTCTCTCCCTCTCTCTCTCTCTCTCTCTCTGTTGTTTTGTCTTTTACGGCTGGCTAGTTTGCCCAGTTTGGCATCCATACCCAGCAACCTTTCAACCTCTCTGGAGTGCAAAGTTGTTGGACCTTGATCCTGATTATCCTAACCGTTAAGGTTCATTTCTTTTAGGATAATCTCTCTCTCTCTCTCTCTCTCTCTCTCTCTCTCTCTCTCTCCTCTCTCTCTCTCTCTCTCTCTCTCTCTCTCAGCAGGATTATCGGATTTTACCGGTAGCGTCTAGTTTTGAAGAAAACATTCATCATTTTTAAATGGAAATATTCTTTCAACAGGTGTACTAGCCTTCCAGGAAGGTGCTTCTAAATTCAGTAAGAGACAGCATAAGATGGTTTCCATGAACGGAAACGGAAAGGCGCAAATTTGAGATCAGTTTGCCTTTTTATCAGAGAGATAAACAAGACGACTATTATACGCCAGGAATTACAAGGTAGGCTAGACCTGGGCAAACTATGTTCCACGTATTCTACAAACATACAAACGAACCTCCACTCCGCTCCCAATTTTGTTTTTTCATTCTTCGTACTCGCAATTTTTTTTGTCTCTTGCTTCGAAAAACGTTGGGGTTTTGTGCATTTATTTCTAGCTTCTGAAAACTTCAGTTGTTTATACATCATTCTTTGTTGTCCAAAAAGTTTAATGGTGGTAGGCATTCTGGTAATAGAGGCAGTTACAAAGTCAGGCCAACTACAAACGTATCTACAGCCGTAAGGATGAGTGTTTACTCAGTCAGCACACCGCTACATGTGTTTATAGCTGACAGTAGGGTTAATATTCACACAGCACAACTAAATGTGTTTGTAGCTGAAAGTGGGGGTTAGTGTGTAGAAAGTGAGCATAGCTACATGTGTTTGTAGCCGAAAGTTAGGGTCAATGTGTACAAAGCGAGCACAGCTACATGTGTTTGTAGCTGATTGTTTGCATTAATGTGTTCACGGTGAGCACAGCTACATGTGTTTGTAGCTGATGGTTTGCATTAATGTGTTCACGTGAGCACAGCTATGTGTTTTTGTTGCTGATTGGTTAATGTTTTACACGGTGAACACAACTAAACGTGTTTATTGCTGACAATGTTTTTATTATGTGTTTATTATTGACTGTGAGGATTATTGTTTAAAGAATGAGCACAACTACATGTGTTTATTGGTGACTATGAGGATTATTGTTTACACAGTGAGCACAACTACATGTGTTTTATTGGTGACTGTGAGGATTATTGTTTAAAACAATGAGCACAATACATGTGTTTATTGGTGACCGTGTGGATTATTGTTTAAACAATGAGCACAACTACATGTGTTTATTGGTGACTGTGAGGATTATTGTTTAAACAATGAGCACAACTACACGTGTTTATTGGTGACTGTGAGGATTATTGTTTACACAGTGACCACAACTACATGTGTTTATTGGTGACTGTGGGGATTATTGTTTAAACAATGAGCACAACTACATGTGTTTATTGGTGACTGTGAGGATTATTGTTTACACAGTGACCACAACTACATGTGTTTATTGGTGACTGTGAGGATTATTGTTTACACAGTGACCACAACTACATGTGTTTATTGGTGACTGTGAGGATTAATATTTACACAGTGAGCACAATTACATGTGTTTATTGGTGACTGTAAAGATTCATGTTTACACAAAGAGCACAGTTACATGTGTTTATTGGTGACAGTGAGAGGTATTGCTTACACAGTGAGCACAACTACATGTGACTATTGCTGACATTGAAAGTTCATCTTACACAGTGAGCACAACTACATGTGACTATTGCTGACATTGAAAGTTCATCTTACACAGTGAGCACAACTACATGTGACATTGCTGACATTGAAAGTTCATCTTACACAGTGAGCACAACTACATGTGACATTGATGACATTGAAAGTTCATCTTACACAGTGAGCACAACTACATGTGACATTGATGACATTGAAAGTTCATCTTACACAGTGAGCAGAGCGAAATGTGTTTATTGCTGACATAAGGGCTAATGTTTATATAGCAAAAGGCACGTGTTTATTGCTGATGGCGTCACACAGGGTGTGTGTGTGTGTGTGTGTGTGTGTGTGTGTGTGTGTGTGTTGTGTGTGTGTGTGTGTGTGTGTGTATGTGTGTGTCAGGCACACGGAAAGAAAAATTTTAAGTGCCTGTGTAGTTGAAAGGTTAAGCGCGAGCGAAGGGATTAAATGTGTGAAAAGGAAACGGCGTAGGATTGTCGTTCTTAAAGGGCAGGTCACTTCCTTTGTTTTGAATGTGAGCTGTGTTAAGAAAAATTGGGTAAAAAGCTAAACACACTGGAAGTGAGTGTGGAGAGAGATTCGAGCAACAGCGCTGATAGAATGGAAAAGTGGCCGCCGACTGTCAGGCCCATTTAATACAGACATGAGTCTGTAACATGCTAACGCATGCATTTTGCTAGGGAGTGATTCAGACAGACTACGCCGTTATGGTAACGGTAGTGTAGTAGACGAGGCTGTGACTGGAGGGGGGAGTCGGATGAGCTACGGGAGCCATACCCCCTGCCAGAAAGATGTTGGAAGAAAAGCCAGAGACAGCCAGAGATAGCTGTATGCTGTCCAAACGTGAAAAGGCGAAGTCGGAGATCGCCATAGAATTATGCTCTGAGGAAACCCAGTGGAAAGGGTAGGTGGAAACATATGATTGATGTCACCAGAGACAGTTGTAATTCAAGGAAGAGGAATGAAGGTAGCGATATTTGTGATGAACTGACCCCGGGAGGATTATAAAGCGAAATATGACCTGTGAACAGACGGAATAATAAACCCCACCAGTGCTGTATACGAAAATGGGAGAAGAGGAGGCACTGGGGAAATGAACTTTTTAAACGTGGTATTTAGCGCCTTGTGATTTGTATGGAATCGGATGCATGTTGTGTAATGGAGTATTGGCTGTATTCATGCATGCATGTGTGAATGTGTGTGCGTCAATCAGCAGCCTGACAGTGTGTGTGTGTGTGTGTGTGTGTGTGTGTGTGTGTGTGTGTGTGTGTGTGTGTGTGTCTGTGCTGGTGTCAAAGTCAAAGTCAAAATTTTATTTAGAGATGGAAACATTGAATAAGCACATATCTGCTTTTTTACATCAAGCCATCTATGAAAAAAGAAAAGTTAAAAAAAGTAAAAAAATATAATAAAAAAAATCATATCGTGTACAATGCCTTTCATCAAAAAGAAAAGTAAACAAACCGTACTACCCCTTCCCATCTCCTCCCCTTTCCTCACTCACTTCCATTCACGTAAAAGGTATCAATGCTCATTGCCGCCCCTATGGTTACATTCACCGGCATGTATATCTTTACCAATGTATTTCTTTTCTGCACAGGATGGACATTTTTCAGTATGATATGTGGTTAACGATTCATGAGATAATCTTTCAATTTTTTCTTAAATGTGTTTTTATTTCTTATATTTTTTAAGGGTTTTGTGAGTTTATTCCATAGATTTCCCCCTGAATATACAAAACTGGATTTGTATAAATTGTTGCGTGGTCTAGGAATGGACAATAAATGATTATGTCTATGACAATTGACTCTAAATGTTTCTGTAATCTTTGAGGAGCTGTTCCATTAATAACGTTATGCATACAAAGGGCTTTATTGAAAAAGAGTCTGTTTGGAAGGTTAATATTTTGAATTGTTTGTAATCTTCATCAGTTAGGGAGCTCGATTTTAACAATACTAATTTCAATGCTCGTTTGTACAGACGATGAATTAATTTCAATTATGTTCACTACAGTTGTCCCAAAGGGTTGATGCATAATCAATTATGACAAAATATGTGCACAGAAAAAAGTTTTCGAGAGTGACCATCGAGGAAATTTTTTATCCGAGACAACTGAAATATCTTTTTGGAAAGGGCGTTTTTGCTAAGAATGTTATATGCTCTGTCCAAGATAAATCTTTGTCAATAATGACACCTAGTGTTTTGTGTGAACAGATTTTCCTCAACTTTATTGTTGGATATGAGTAAAGGCTGAAAATTTGATTTCATTTTTTGTCGTTTTTGTCTTGTAGACACGTACATGCACTTTGTTTTAAATAGCATTTAAAGACATATGGTTTAGTTGTGTCCATTCAGTAAGTTTATTGATATCTGCTTGAAGCTTAATTGTTATTCATAGGCATCAGAATCGTTTTCGCGAAGAGATGCATCATCTGCAAACATTTCGCATTTACATTTAACAAAACAAGGCAAATCATTAACGTAAAAGTAAACAAAAGAGGTCCTAACACAGAGCCTTGTGGAACACCATATTTGACATGCATAAATGTTGAAATTTGTCAGCTACAGCTACTAATTGTTTTCGGTCACATAAAAAAGATGAAATAAGACTTATGAATTCTGGAGTCAGTTTGTAAAGTTCAAGTTTACGGCACAACAAAGAATGGTTGATGACATCAAATGCTTTTTCAAAGTCTACGAAAAGAATACCTGCAAATTTATTCTCGTTTATGCTGCAAAGAAGACTGTCCATAAGCTGTATGAGGCTGTGTGGCAAGAATGATGTTTTCGAAAGCCCGACTGACTTTCGTGGAGAAGTTTGTTATCAGCAAAATAAGAATACAAAGACTTATGCATGTGTTTTTCGATCGGTTTTGCTATGGCTGATAGAATGGATATCGGTCTGTAATTTGATGGGTTTGAAGAATCTCCGGTTTTATACAGAGGAATAACTTTAGCTTCCTTAAATTTTAGAGGAAAAATTTGTTTATCTATGCATAAATTGTATAAGTATGTCAAAGTATCTGTGATAACAGGACATGACAACTTAAGAATTTTTGTCTCGATACCATCTAAATCACGAGTATTTGATTGGGTTGAAGTAGACAAGGCTTTACTAACATCTAAAACGGTCATGGGTTTCAGACTAAATGGAACACGAATATCCTTAGAATGGATGTATTGTTCTAAATAATTGAGATCATTTTCACTAGATTTATCATTTAATATGATTCTATCTGCTATGGTTGCAAAATGATTATTTAGTTGATCTGCAGATATGTCTGAGCTCATTTGTTGACTTTTTGACACATTTTTAAATTAGTCAATATGTTAATTGCTTTCCAAATTTGCCTGGTATCTTTGGTAGAAGTTAACATTTTTCTAAAGTAAGTACGTTTCGATTTCCGTTTTAATGACGTCACTTTATTTCTTTGTTTTCTGAATTCTTCATTTGTTCCGAAATTACTCAAATGATTTCTTTTGTTAATTTTCCGTGTCAATTTCTTTAGTTATCCATGGAGGTTTTGTTTCCTGTTTAATCCTTTTCTTTATAAAAGGGGCGTGTTTATTATATACAGAGGTAAACGTATCAATCCAAAATTCAGCTGCTTTATTTGGATCTCTGATTTGATAGATGAGGTCAAACTGTGCTTCAGAAAGGTCAGTAAGGAAATCTTCTTCTTTAAAGTTTCTAAAGCTCCTGTAGTAAATAACTTTGTGACCTACTTTTGGAATTTTTACACGGTTTTTGAACCAGGTAAGGCAAATTGGGTTGTGATCACTACAGCCATAGGGAGGGGAACAAAGTTCGATTATGGATTGTTTTGCATTTGTGTAAATATGATCTATTAAAGTAGCGGAATTTTCAGTTATACGTGTTGCCTATCGATTAGTTGTTCTAAATTATGTGATATATAGTTTTGATACCACTTTGATTTTGTTTTTAACAGATCAATATTAAAATCTCCCAAAATAATTGTCTCATAACTTAGAATGGTTACTTCATCCATTATTGCATTAAATCTGTCCTGCCAATCAGTGGTTTCTGATGGGTTTCTATAGACAAAGCCTATTGCAAGCGGTTGACTATTTTTCATACTTATTTCAATCCAGACAGATTCAACACCATAATTTTCAAAATTAACTAGCCTTTTACATTTTAATGAGGAAGCATAATATATAAGTAAGCCAGTGGATTTTGGTTTAGGGATCTAGTCGCATTATTGGTATCCTGGAATGTCCATTTCTGCATCTGATATGTGAGAAGATAACCGCGATTCAGAAAAACAAAATACATGAAAACTATTTCCATCACTGCGAAGTATAGTTGCGATGTCATCTTTTTTGTTTGTTGCGTTATTGATGTTAAGGTACCCTACACGAAATCCATGTTTGGATGGCCATGTGTCTAAAGTCATAGGCATGTTGCAGTGTACAGCACTAGATTTTGGCTTAAATAAAATGGTGAGAGGGAACACTAGATAAATCACTGCTTATTTATAATACAAATATTCACTTTCTAAACCAGTAGCCTAACTATTGAAATTCTAGTAATGATATGGAAAAAAAAATCATATGAAAATCAGAAAAAAAGGTGAGAGTAATCAAACAAAGGATCAAATCTAAAAACCACAAGTATCAGAAAACCCCAATAGATGAAAAGACACGCCACTCTGTCAAAGAGTTATGACTTAAAGTTCAAGTATGATCTAAACACAACGCACACACACGCACACCAAAACTTTGGCAGGCTCAGACGGCACCTGGGCAAAATCGACATCAAATGAACCAAAGAGTATAGAAGTACAACAGCAAGAAGCTCTAAGAACGAATCAAGGCAATGAATCAAAGAACAACAATAATCACTTAATAATACAGAAAAGAATAGCCAATCAAAAGTACAAGTAATAACAAGAAAAATAACAAAGTATACAATTTAAGGAAAGCGCAATTACTAACAAGAAAAATGTCCAAATTTACAAATCAGGGAGCAAACAGCAATGGATCAAAACGTTTCCATCAATCCAGTCCAAAAAAGCAGTCAGCTAATGACAATAAACAAGTTCACACCTATGGAGGGGCAAACCGCGGATTATTTCGTGCAGCCTGATACAGTCGATCTGCAATGGTTCATTTTGCACGAATCAGGCCACCGCAGCACAGAAACACGTCACCTCTCTCTCTCTCTCTCTCTCTCTCTCTCTCTCTTTACACACACACACACACATTTGCAAGACTATTGAATCACACACAAAAGTATGTCAGGTGGTTGATTCTATATAGCATATTATTCAAAACAAACCGATTTTGGAATAACAGGCGCCCAATAGTATATACTTAGTATATATTACTCGCTTCGATTGTGTTGAATGTTTAACATGTGTGAAGTTAATCTGTTGAGCATTTGTAAATAATTGATCATGTCGTTTGACTGTGTCATAGACAGAGCGTTACACGGTGGGTTCATGTCACGGTCAGACAGGATGAGGTCCGGGTTCTGACCCAAGTTCTGGGACCGTATCCCTGAGCCACAGTCAGCACTGGAGTCCTCCAGTCTGCTGTGTTGGGGTGGCAGAGGCTGCACTAGAGAGCTTGGCTGAGAGGGGCGGTACTCACTGCCTGCTGACGGCCGTAAAGGAGGGGAAATGGTGCATGGACTGGAAAGTGGGCAGGGCCTGACTGCTGGGCCTGCCATGACCGTTATAGCGGCCAAGGGCCTGATGGTGATGGGGGTAGGGGTCAAACTGAAGACCGGCGCTGTAAGCCTGCTGCAAGTTCTCAGGCTGAATGGCAGTGTTATGAATGTGGCTGTAAGATGGCTGGGTGAAAGGATTCTGTGCATAGGCTGCACGAGATTGGTGGCTATGACGGGTGAGATCATTTGACATGATAGGGGGCTGAACACCCTGAGGAGTGTAGTTCAAGCTCTGCCTGTCACTGAGCTGAGCTTGTCCTGGCTGGAGTTTCTACGCCGTGGAGTTGTATCCTCCAACCAGTTTAGGACAGTGGTTTTGAACGTGATGCTAAATGGGCTGTACCTTTATAACTAGGGTGAATTAGATCATGGTACATGATGAGTTTTGGAGCACCAGAACTCGTAACAAAAGCATCCGTATTGTCAATAAAACTGATTTTGGAATCAAAACAGGCTTGCCGGATGTTACGGTTTGTAGGGTTGATAGAATTGTTAAAACTGTGCCTGCCCTTTGCTGGAATTAACGCACTAAATGCTACTCTAGTCGATGGGAAAACCTGACGACATAGCCTGATTAAATGGTTCCATGCTGGATGGACACAGGGCCTGAAGGGCAGTCACTGATTCAATGTGAATAATAAGAGCCTTGATTTGGTCATTACATGGTTGATGGGATAGCCATTGTATTAAATCTTGAGTAGTCATACCAGAAACACAGATTTTAAACAAATTATATAACGAAGTGCCAGTCTCTTGGGGTTCAGATTTCTTAACACAGAGTCGCCAATGAACAGAGCAGATGCCCGGGCACTGACTGTGATGAATTCAAAATGTCACATGGGAGGCGTTTTGGAATCCCTTTCTCAGGAGGTGAGGAAGATTTCTTGTAAGGGTCATTACGATGACGAAATTGACCATCACTGTCATTATTTATCGTGTCCGATAAAGGGGCAGACACGTTACTGACAGGGATGGCATAGTCTGAAGAGAGGTGAGTGGACAGGAGTCTCTCCTCACCATCCACAGTGTCGCCAGGAACGTCTGCTGGACCTGAGGGCAGGCTGCTGGGGGGAAGGACTCGCTGTGCGTGCTGCCTGGGTCAGCAGGACGGGAC
>CM031595.1:176639876-176647376 GCA_018398815.1 Conus ventricosus
TAAAAACTGTTAAAAATCTGCCCATGTGGCTTCATAGTCATACTATAAACTTGATCTAGACTAGACTCAAGTTGCACCAGATGCATAGTCCACACCGTATACGGTATTGCTTACGTGGTTTACTCTGCCAATAATTAATAAAATGCAATAAAGTTTGTACATGCCTTTCTTCATCCTTTGGAAAACGAAAAAATGCCAGCCCTTCACAATCGATTTTGTTGCGAGCGTTTGAACAACCGATAGCGCTGCAGGCTTCGCCTCCTTGCTTCTTGCGCGTCGCTATGTTGGAGCTGAGTTTACACGTGCTGACTAAGGGCCGTAACCTAGTCCGCGGTCTTACGGAAAACCCCCAAGTGTCGTATCTCGGTAATGTAGTATGCTCTGCTAACATTCTCCTTCTCTCTCTCTTTTTTTTCTCTCTTTCTCTGTCTCTCTCTCTCTATCACACACACACACACACACACACACACACACACACACACACACACACACACACACACACACACACATCTATCTCTCTATCTATCTATCTATCACACACACACACACACACACACACACACACACACACACACACACACACACACACACCCCACACACCACACTTTCGCGTGCATTCTTTCAGAGAGGTGTGAGAGACAGAGAGACATAAAACGGCCAGAAGAAAAGGACAAGGGGCAGCTGATGCTGGCTTCCCCAAAGTGTCTCACCGGGCCAAGGGAAGGGAAGGGTCAGAGTGGGGGAGGTGACTTTAGCACCTGTAGGAGCGGCATGGAGCGCGCTGGGCGCTGGGCGCTGCGCTGCTCGTTAGGGTCAATTTTGGACGACCGCTGACAGAGTTACGACGTGCGGGATTACGGCGCCAGAAAGAGGATCCGGCCAGAGCTTTTGTCATGTCATCTCCACTCCGCGGCCCCGGCCCCAGCCGCCTTATTTACGAGGTGAAGGGGTTGGATCCACGAGAGGCGTTTAATTCCGCCTTAATCCTCCACAGCCCGCGATGGGGTCGGCTGGCTGGGCCGACACTCGATCTATGGCCTGGCTGGTGCGGTTGCAGCGGCAAGGATGACGGAATGCTCGGCCACAGCTGCTTTTGTTCGGTTGTTTGTTGCTTACCTTTCTGTTGGGCTCCGTGTAGCGTTCAGCCTGGGTCAACCGAAATCCGTATGTTTGTTACGTCTTTGAAACCGTAAGAACGCCAGGGGTCTTTCAGAATACATTGTGTCCCCGTCTTCTGGAACTTGTGTGATGGTACTTTCCGATTGTCTGTTATTCTCTTTCACTCAGGTGTATTTTCTTTCTTTCTTTCTTTCGTTTTTCTTTTTTTTTTTTTTTTTTTTTTTTTTCATTGTTCTCTCCTGTCGTCGACGTTTCTCTGTTCTTGTCGCCATGTATCCGTCTTCGTTTCTTTCCTTCCTTTTCTCTCTCGTCTAATTTGGCGTCTTCGTTTCTTTCCTTCCTTTTCTCTCTCGTCTAATTTGTCGTCTTCGTTTCTTTCCTTCCTTTTCTCTCTCGTCTAATTTGGCGTCTACGTTTCTTTCCTTCCTTTTCTCTCTCGTCTAATTTGGCGTCTACGTTTCTTTCCTTCCTTTTCTCTCTCGTCTAATTTGGCGTCTTCGTTTCTTTCCTTCCTTTTCTCTCTCGTCTAATTTGGCGTCTACGTTTCTTTCCTTCCTTTTCTCTCCCGTCTAATTTGGCGTCTTCGTTTCTTTCCTTCCTTTTCTCTCTCGTCTAATTTGTCGTCTACGTTTCTTTCCTTCCTTTTCTCTCTCGTCTAATTTGTCGTCTTCGTTTCTTTCCTTCCTTTTCTCTCTCGTCTAATTTGGCGTCTACGGACAGAGCACGTAAACACTTGCTCATAAAGGACCACAGCTGTCCTTTCTGCTTTGTCTATTTGATTTCTGTTGATGTGATGTTACTTGTTATCATTTTATAGACTGTTGAATGTTTGTGTATAAACTCGGGGTATACATCAGGCGGAATGGCTGGCACTTCCATCTCCTTGTCTTAGTTGCCTTAGCGATGTCGATGGATGGACGATCGTTGCATGAATTTATTGCACATTGTGTGTTTCGTTTTTACTGCTTTTATTTTTCAGGACAGAACATTTTCCCCTGTGTAGTGGGGAAAAAAAGAGCCCTATCTGTAAAGAGACTGAGCTATAACAAAGTTCAGACAGCTTTGTGTGAATTGCGGGGGCTTCACAGCGAAACAGCACAGTCCTACAGTGCAAGCCGGAGCAGCAGTGATCACACACTGTGTTTGGCATCTTCTGTTGAGCTCTGCCAGTCCTGTCCCTTGGAGATCACGTTAGGTAGGATCATTTTTAGGCCATCGATTGTTCGTCAGGACGATTTGTGACTGTCACTCGTTCAGTCGCATTTAAGTGGTGCTGCAATGAACACCCTTTGATTGAGGTCACGATCTCCCCACTGTAATTGTGCGCAAAAATCACAATAAATGTTCTTAGTAGCGCTTCAGTGAATGCCCTCCCACTGGGGTCAACTTCTCTCCACTTGAATTGTGCACATTCACCAAACCAAAGCATTCTCAGTGGCGCTTCAAGAACACCCTATCACTGAGATCAAAACATGCCTACTCAGCGAGAGTGTAGAATTAATAACGCTACCATCTTATTTGTGTTCATTTCTGTCATAGAACAGCTTTGTCAGTGAACAATGTGAACTGATTGGTGGTAATTAAAAAAATTAAAAGAATGCATTTTCATAGATTCCTGTTCAATTGTTGGTCACATGATTATTTTACCCGCATTCATCGTGGTAAGGTGACTGCACAGAGCACCAACATTGTTATCCTCGTATCAGTTTTGATTTCCTCTTCACGTCCAGTCTGTGCATGGGGATTGTCTGCCTTTTCATGCGTAGGAGTGGTTTCATAGTTAAGTTATGAGCCAAACCCCAATCCCTCATCTCCCTCCCCCCCCCCCCCCCCCCCCCCACACATCTCCCCGTCTGTCTCTTTCTTTCTGTGTGTGTGTGTGTGTGTGTGTGTGGTGTGTGTGTGTGGGTGTGTGTGTGGTTTGTGTATGTCTCTCTGTGTGTATCCGTGTGCATATGTATGTTTGTATGTGTGTGATACATAGAGAACATCTAGAAGAAATTCTTTTAATGATATCATCACTACAACTACGGACATAAATCAACCAAACTTTGCATCTCTTCCTGCTCCCCCTCACTTCTCCCTGAATCAACAGACCCGCCTGAAGCCCCTAACATGACGGTGCTCCAGCCGCACAATACGGCACCGAGCCTCAGTCGGTACAGTCCCCTGAACAATCGGTCCCCCACATCAATCACCACCGTCGGTTTCGGCTTCAGCGGACACAGCCGCTGGTGGCCGGGGCGATGCAATAGCAAGGAACCCCCTGGCTGATAATCATCAGTCATTTGGCCGGCAGTTGAAGTGAGACCGCATCACGGGCCGCTGGACAAACAGCAACGGACCTTTCTGACCGATACCCCAGCAGGGCCCGCCACTAACGATGTTTGGGGGCTGACCCTGGGTGGAGAATCAGCCGTGGTTGGGTGCGGTGGGTCGGGCGGTAAGTCTGGATGCATTGTGTTGGTGGCCTAACGGGCCTCGCGGGGCCCTGCCGGACGGTGGCGGGCTAGGTCGTTGGAGGCAGTTTTATGTCCGCGTCTCTGACACGGCCGCTCCCCCCGGGAGCTCAGTCTGGGTCGGTTTTGTTGTTTTGAAAGATTCCATCAATCATTAAGGTCCGCTCCTGTGTGGCTGGGATGGGAGAGAGGGGTGGGCGGGGACGGGGATGGGCAGCATTAGTGTAGGTCACGTACGATTCCATCGGGAAAAGGGAAAGACGATGTTGTGTTCGAGTGCAAGCCGCCATTTACTGATGCTCCACAAGTGTCCGGTTTTTCCATAGAAATCCAAACAGCCGCACGATAGAGAGAACGAACAAAAATGGAAACGAACATAGATTTTGAAAATGTGCTTCATGGGGCTGCCTGGTTCAAATAATTTCCGAATGTTTATTGGGCGTACAGTCCAAACCCAAATAAAAATGAAGTAGCTGAAAGACCAGTGGAAGAAATCGTCTCTTCTTCGTCTGATTCTTTAGTGTTATTGTTCGTAAGCTGTAAGCCCCATGTTAATCTGTTTCAGTGAATGAACTTGTGCATGTGTGTCCATTTTTCCATGCCGTGCACGTGACAGTCTTGACTTCGTTTTGGACAACGCTGCTCACCGAATACAGGTCTACACCATACACTTGACGCTACACTGGATGAGAGGGTAGGTAAGAGGAATGCTGAATCTTTGGCCCACGTGTAATCGCCAGGCTGATGATACCACCCTTCCCTGACCGTGCATTGCAGGATTCCAACTACGAACCAAACGGATCCTCGGCATGGAAGTCACTCGGCTATGTCTACCATGGCCTGAAGAAACGACTGTCAGTAAGGCAGGAAGGACTCTGTTCTAGAATTAATACTGTGAACATGTTTGGAACAAATCACAAGTCTGTACCATTGAAACATAGAGTTTAAAGACATTGTACACTAGAGGAGACGCGCGACTCCTGGCCGCAGATGGCGTGTACGATAGTCTGGGCATCAGTGGCAACGTGAGCGGTTTGCATCACCGCTGACTAACAGTGCTGCGTCGTTATTTTTCTCATCAGCGTTTCTGCCCACATCCCACTCCCATCGCCCCCCCCCCCCCCCCCCCCCCTTCACTGACGTGACAGCGAATGGTCCCTGTGGGTGTCTCTGGTTTCCTGCACTGGCAGTAGTGACGTCAGGGGACGATGAGATCTGGTTACTATGTCCACCCGTACTTCATCACACAGTGCAAACACGCACTCTCTTTAGTCGTTGCTTTGGTATGGGGTGTTACCAGGTCTAGTAAGCTTCAGGTGAACATCTGAATTCCAAGAGAATATCAAGCGTTACTTTAATCATCCAGTTGAAGTTCTGTCTTTCTAAATGTAAAATTAACAAATCTGTTCCATTATCGGGCGCCTCAAAAACATTTAAAAGCAACGGAGATTCCAAACAGAGGAACATGACAGCGTTGCATGATTTGTCAGACATTTTCCCCGCGCAGCTGTGTTAAGTGATTTCAGTATTCTACACAGGGAAATGTAATTCTTCCTGATATGTTTATATAACAACACGGACTTCTGATATTTATGTATTCACACTGGCCAGATGATGATGATCACGCTCATGGCGTTGGAATGTGACTGAATCCTCTGGGTTCCCTGTGGATTGGTCGGAAGAAGCAGGGACATTGGCATGGAGTTACCGCAAGTTGGAGAAGATGCGCGCGGACGGTTTGTGTTCAGCAGGTTGATCCCATCTGGCCGGGCTGATATGTCGCCCCAACCATGAGCTGGGGGCTTCAGCTCCGAAGGGGAAGGGGGGAGGGGCAGCTAGCGCGGAACGCACTGTGGCGATGTGTGGAGATTGGATGGAGCTCGCTCTCAGCTCGCTTTGCCTGTGTTTGCTTTAGCGTGTCGGGGCTCTGCACACGGCGTGTACAGTAATCGGCCCTTGATCACCAGTTCATTGATAGCTCCCCTCACTGCCGCGCTGCTCCACTACGGGTGTAGGGCGGGTAAGCTCTTCCTCGTCGTCGGATCGCCACCTCTCTCCTGAACTTACCCCCCACCCCACCCCACCCCACCCATCCGGATAAAAGGAGAAAAATGAAAGAAAATCGCCGTTTGCGTGTATTATCATAATCGGGGGAGGGGGGCGGGGGCGGGAGGGAGAGATGGGGGGAGGGGGGAAATGGAGGATGCAGTCTCTAATCCTTTTTCCTCCTTGTGTCTGTCTTTTCTCTTGTGTCGCTCTGTTCTCTGTCTCTGTCTCTCTCTCTCTCTCTCTCTCTCTCTCTCTTTCTCTCTCTGTGTGGTGTGTGTGTGTGTGTGTGTGCCTCTCTCTCTCTCTCTTCCTTTCTGTCTGTCTTTATTTCTCGCTCACTTGCTCTCTCTGTCTCTCCACACACACGCACGCGAACATACACGCACAAACACATACTCACATACAAAAGGCGTACGCGCGCGCGCGCACACGCACACACACAACACACACACACACACACACACACACACACACACACACACAGCACGCACACACGCACGCACGCACGCGCGCGCGCGCACACATGCACAGACACACACGCACGCAGGCATGCACGCGCGCGCGCGTAACATTCCTGTGCCCACAAGAGACTTTCGATCAAGGGCCAATAAGCTGTCTGGAGAATCTTTGAATTCTCTCGAAGAGTTCTCTCTCTCTCTCTCTCTCTCTCTCTCTCTCTCTCTGTCTGACTTTGTCCCCCCTCTCTGTGTGTGTGTGTGTGTGTGTGTGCGCGCGCGCGCATGCATGTGTGTGTGTGTGTGTGTGTGTGTGTGTGTGTGTGTGTGTGTGTGCGCGCGCATGTCTGTAAGAGGGAATGTTGATCGGTGGTTGAGGATGCGTGGAGACAAACAGAATGGAAGGGAGAGAACTGGCGCATGGCGGGGATGGGGTGGGGAGACAATGGAATCAGTTCACGTGGAGTGTTTCACACGCACGTGCCATGTTCAGGACCAACAACACGAACTACGAAGCTGAATCGATTCAAAGGGTCATCACCATTATTGCCTTCATGAACATTTTAGTTTTCTGTCATGAAAACCGTATTTGTTTTTTCTTTTTGTTGTTCGATGTCATTAACGTCGTGCGTGAAGAAGACGGGGATGTTGCAATAACGGCTCATGATACAACAACGATACTTTACAATGAGTCAGAAGAGACAGAATTAACATCATCAATTTTCAGATCACATCAAGACATGTATAATGGAAATTGTTATTATGGCTATTTCTCTTTCGACTGCCTCTGCTGACGCCGCACAGAACACGCGGTGTTTCCGTTGTACCCGCACCCCAGTCATGGTTACAGTTGCCACGAGTCATACATACTGTTGCCATTGTGATCAGTATTATGACAGTCTCAGGTCAGAAGAGAAGGAAACAATAACTGCAAAGCAACACGATCAGTGGTACCACCTGACATCAATAACCGGTGTGTTCGTGGAGAACACGGCTGTCTTCATGACAAGAAGGAACACAATCAGAGGTACTACCACCTGACGTCAATAACTGGTGTGTTCATGGAGAAAACGGCTATCTTCATGACAAGAAGCAACAGTTCACGCGTTTTTTTCCCCGATAATGAAAGTGCCATGGTTTCGTGCTCGTGCACGCTGACTCAAACCGACCGTCGACTGCTACTGATGGGAAAACACTATGTGCGGCCCCAGCCCGTGCTCTAAGCTTTTATTGGTCACCCCCGACATGGTGGGGGTACGATTTCACCGGTGTGTGTGTGTTTGTCTGTTAACACAATCACGCAGAACGTTACAGAGCCGTTGTTAAGGCAGCGTGATGGAGAGGTGACACGTGCTCCAAGATCGAACCCATTCAACGTTGGTGCGGATCTGGATCAAAGAGACGGATCCCGAGATCCG
>CM031595.1:176649876-176652711 GCA_018398815.1 Conus ventricosus
GAAAAGATTCTGTGAAAAAACATGGTGAGATAGCTTTAAAATCTTTCTCCCGAAAAATTTCGTTGACCAGAAGAAAAACATTCATCTCTTTCAGAACATAAAAAATCACAACAGGTGGGGCATCTCTGGACAGGATTTGATCACAACAGGTGGGCATCTCTGGACAGGATTTTGATCACAACAGGTGGGGGATCTCTGGACAGGATTTTGATCACAACAGGGGCATCTCTGGACAGGATTTTGATCACAACAGGTGGGGCATCTCTGGACAGGATTTTGATCGAGTCTGCAGGAAACTGTTTATGTCTAACATCACATAAGCCGCCAACACTCTTTAAGGACATTTTTTTTAGTGAGTGGTACATCACATAGAATGCACCAAGGAGCGTCTTCGCCTTGAAGAGATACCAGTGGGGCGTTAGAGGAATGGCCTGTGTGCAGTCGGCGCACAACTGTTTCTTCACAAGTCCCGTGGGTAAGTTATTACACGTAGCTGTGAGCCTGAGGCGTTGTGCCCAGACTTTCATGGCAAAACGATCCGGACACTTAAGCTTGTAGTCAACACGTGTCTTCAAGTTCTAGGCAGTCTGAACTAGAACGCTAACCAACCTTTAGCGAAACTGGAGCGAAACACGTTTACGGCAGATGTGGAAACACGTTTACGGTAGATGTGGAAACACGTTTACGGTAGAGGTCGAAACACGTTTACGGTAGATGTGGAAACACGTTTACGGTAGATGTGGAAACACGTTTACGGTAGATGTGGAAACACGTGTACAGTAGATGTGGAAGCGGAGGATGGACACAGCACGCAGCAGCAGATGGGGACAGACGCTCAGTGGGGGAAAGGACGCATGAAGAGCCGAGTGAACTCATCTTTATTCCCGGCCCCAGAAACAAAGACGGCAACGTAGCGTTCACTGACAAAGGAGACCCTCCCCAACCCGCTCCCCCCCCCCAAAACGATGGTTTGTATTGATAAGGCAGCCAGCGGCGGGGTAAACTATTCACTCAGCATCGCCAACAGTGACACCAGCGTGCCAACTTAGCGCTATCTCCCCGAGACAAACTGACAAAGACAACAAACAAAAAGCCCAGAGCGGACTTACCCATAACTCCCGGGGGAGTCCGGCTAGGGAGCGGAGAGAAACCCCCCTGAAAAAAAAGGAAAGTTAAAAAAGAAAAAAAGAAAAAGGAAAGGGAGGGGTTGGGGAATCCAGTCAGATGTAATCCGCGTAATAGAAAGTCCCCCCATCAAGGGGGAGAACCCGAGAGTCTTGATGGCCAGGGGCAAACAAATAGGGGCTGGTGATGTCTATTTTCATGGCAAATGTTTTTTAAACTGGGCCTCATGCAGGTGACGTACGAAAGTCTGGATTAGATACTGGGGACTGGGTCTGTCAGCTTTCTCTTTGACCGCCTCCCCCCCTTTCAGCAGACGATAGGCCTCTGCTGATGACGTACGTCTTGCCTGGGGATGGCGTTTTTGAATTCCGGAAGATTAATGGCGCGCGTGGGCTTTCCCCTCCGTGGAACTGGGGCCCCGGGATGCTGGAGAGGGTGCGCCTTCCTGCTTCACTTTAACAATGGGCATAAGTCGAAAGCTAAATAGGTTTCATATTTGAAACGTTACAGGAAGGGGGGATAACGCTGGTTGTTTCCGTCGTGCCCATAAACCGTTGTGAGTAATTCTCTTTCTTGCAAGGGGTGCGCTGCCCGTGGCAGTAGTTCAGCGGCGGAAAGAATCGTCGTTCCACAGCCTTTTAGACAGGGGGGGCGCTGGCAAGCCGATAGCAACGGTCTGGCGTTCAAGTGGCGAAACTGCAGTGATGTAGGTACCCGGAATGCCCGAGCCGGGGCCTGGGCTGCAGAGTGGCCTTCAGGTACCTTTGTGGGCTTGATAACCTTATCTGCCAACACTGGGGCTGCTTTCATTGGCTTTTCTTGCCCCGCCCCATAGAATAGAAGGATCAATTGATACTGACCTTTCTTTCTTTTCTTTTCCCCTCCCTTTTTCTTTTATTTCTTTTTTTTTCTTTCTTGTAGTTCTTTCTATTTTTTCTTCATCGGCTCTTTCTTTTGCTGCTTGCCTGTCCGTTTTTCTTTCTTTAGCCTTTATATATTTAGAGCGGCGTCCGAGAAAGAGACACAGACCTGGCACAAATGGAAATGGGCTTCCTCTCTTGGTCCTGTTCTCATTTGGGGACAGCTTTTCGTTTGGCATTTGTCCAGCGCTGCAGCTAGAAAAACCCCACAAGGTGAATCATCTGTAGGAAAGGCCGCGCAGACAACCTGCGAAGTGGAATAAACACCCAGCCACATGTTTTCCAGTTACTCCGTGGACACAAACACGCAAAACTACCGAACAGACGGAGCCACAATCGAAAAATAGAACCCTGTGTTTGCTTTCTGCTGTGTTTACTGGCGTTCTGAGGCAAAGGCGATGGAGTGCGTAGAACGCGCTCACCACACACACACACACACCACACACACCACACACACACACACACACACACACCACACACACACAGCCCGTAGACTGAATGTTCATGTTTGTTCTCAAATTGACTTTGTGAGTTGATGTGCCCAGTTGGGAGAATTGGTCGAATTCCCTGCTTGATGAACGTCATTCCAAACGAAGCATCGCTGCTTTGCTGATGAATTGTCGCCTTGGTTGTCGTCGTCCTTTATCTGATATCACCAAACCTTACCGTTACCCGTGTGGCCGATGTACGAACAACGGAAAGGGAAAACATTTCTGCATGAAGCATCCCTGTTTAAGGTAATCGCAATTTTTTCTCTCTATCCTCTCTCTCCTTCCCCTTCTCTCCCCCT
>CM031595.1:176652811-176665311 GCA_018398815.1 Conus ventricosus
AGATTGTGAAGAAAGATGAGAGAGAGAGAGGAGAGAGAGCAGAAAGGAGTTGGGGGGTGACGAGGTGAGAATTGAGTTGGATTTCTGCAGCCACAACTAACGCATGGCAAAATATAGGTGTTTGACAGCAACATGCACGAGAATCACACACACACACACACAACACGGAGTCAGAAGGAACTAGAGGCCTCAACAGTAGAAAATCTTGATAACACCCCAATCACCCTCGTACAAGTATGTCAGCACTGATCGCCTTACATTCTGGGTGGTCTGGGTCGGGTCCAGCCGCAATGGGAATGAGACTCATGCCCACACAAAAGGATCGTAAGTGCATGTTGAAAGGAAGGAGAAGCAAGGGTACGACTCTCGCTCAGGCCAGCCAAGGGCAGACCCAAGGGTAGATTGCCTCTTGTAACAGCGAAGTAGCGCGGAAGGAAACGGAACTAATTAGAGAGAACGGTTCTTTATGGTGTATATCGTGTAACCAGTATGGTCAGGGAGTGGTTTAGGACAGCGGTAATAAGCCAGAACAACACACTGACTTTCTGGCTGTCATAAAGAGACGATTACAGCTCCAGTGTCATCATAAACTCAGCGACCACACACGGCGCTTTTATGGCTGTCGCCATGGAGAAAAGACTGTCCTGGTACCAACAACAAATCAAACAAAAATGAACGAACTAAAACTAACGCACCACATAGCCATACTCATCAACAAGCATTCATAATGCAAACGCTGAGCCATCGACAAGGGTAGAAACATCGAACAGATTTTCAACCTACGTACCCTTTGCGAGAACATCTCCAGTTGTACCACGTTTCCATAGACTTCACAGAGGCGTTTGACAGAGTCTGTCGGGAGACAGTATGGACCACTGTAAAGAAATCTGATATCGGTCGAAAGCCAGCGAACACCATCCAGCAACTATTTCAAAGCGGCTGATGCAGGCTCGTGCAGGGCGCATTGGAAGGTGGTTCCATATTTTAGCTAGGGTTCGTCAGAGGTGTTAACACTCAGCATTAGAGGAAGAACTACTACAAAGTTAAGATATTTCCAGAGGACATGGATAGCCTGGCCCGCAGCGAATCAAAAGTCGCTAAGCTTGCTCCAGGGCTGGATGAAGCATCAGAAAGATATGACACTCCTCGCAGACTTAAGGCAAGAGAAGAAGAAGAAGCAGTGGGCATAATAGTAGCAGCAGGATGTAGCAGTAGTAAGTCCCTGTCATGGCCCATGGGATGCAGGCTCACGTATCCGCTTGCACACACATAAACACACAGCAGGACATACGCGCATGTATAACCAAGAAAGATATAGTACACGTTATAGTGAGTGGCCTTGAGGAACAATAGCAACAGGTCGACATGGTAGACCAGTAGATTAAAAAAAAAAACAAACCTTGTAGGTTTATACCTCACTGTCTTAGATATCTGCAAACTAAGGCATTGGATTCAGGTTTGGTTATGATTTGCGACTTCTGTGAGCCATTCAAACTCATGAAGCGTTGTCCAGTATTTTAGCTTTCGATTTTTAAAGCACACACACACACACACACAACACACACACACACACACAACGCACGCATTCTCGCACGCACGCACGCACTCACGCACGCACCCCCCCTCCCCCCCCCCCCCCCCCCCCCACACACACACACACGCGCGCGCTCGCATTCACGCAAGCACGCACTCACCTCCCCCCCTCGCCCCCCCCCCCCCCACACACACACACACACACAGCAACACACACACACACACAACACACACACACACACACACACACACACACACACACACACACACTGTGTGTGTGTGTGTGTGTGTGTGTGTGTGTGTGTGTGTGTGTGTGTATGTGTGTGTGTGTATGCTGTGTGTGTGTGTGTGTGTGTGTGTGTGTGTGTGTGTTGTTGTGTGTGTGTGTGTGTGTGTCTATATGTATCTCGGCTATATAGACACAAAGATACACAGATAGATATTGATCTATGTATAAAAAAGGACAAAAACCACCGCTAGGCAGTTGTGGTTTCATAAAAGTGCCACTGTGGCACGACACAGTGTTAGTGATCAAATCCGGCCTTCAATCAAACTGACCCCACAATAGCCAAGCACCTGCCCACACCCGCCTACCCTCACCCGACACGGACTGTGGGGATTTCGTTTACTGCGCCAGGAAGTAATTTGAGACGACCCCTGGGTCTAGACGAGGCCCGATCCACTGGTGCAATGACACAGAATCAGAAGTGCTTCCCCCCGAAACACGGTATGCACTATCGCCTGTCTTGTCACTGACTTTCAGTTGATGGAAACTGTAGTCCCTGTGTGTGTGTGTGTGTGTGTTGATGAGTGGTGGAGTGTGGTGTGTGTGAGAGAAGAGAGAGACAGAGAGAGAGAGAGATGAGACAGAGAGAGAGAGTTTTCAATGGTAGTGGACCTTTTAGAAAATTTGTTGGTGGTTTGTGGGTTATTAACTTTTTTTTTAAGTTTCAAATAATACTGACTGCGAGAACGAAGCAAAATTCAGAACGAGAGGTGTTAGTTACCGCCAATGACATAGACAAACAAAGCACATGACAAACATCTTGCCATGTGAACTTGACAAGTGTCTTGTCATGAGCTTTGGATAGTCAATGTCATTGGCGTAAAGTAACACCCTCTCTTTCTATTTTTTTTAAAAAAGTGTCCAGGAAATGTTTTGAAAAAACTAATACAGACGACGTTATTATATCCATCCTTTAACAACGAGCTATTTTGCGCGGGATGCACATGTGTGTGTGTTGTTGTGTGTGTGGTGTGTGTGTGTGTGGTGTGTGTGTGTGTTGTGTGTGTTTGTGTGTGTGTGTGTGTGTGTGGGGTGCGTGCGTGCGTGCGTGCGTGCGTGCGTGCGGTGTGTGTGTGTGTGTGTGTGTGGTGTGTGTGTGCGTGGTGTTGTTGTGTGTTGCGTTGCGTGCATGCGTGCGTGCGGCGAGCGTGTGTGTGTGTGTGTGTTTGTTGTCCAGTGTGCGTGATTTGCTCGTGCCAACGGAGATGCCTGCTTATGGATTCGTGTACAACACGTACAGGAGGGCGTGCATGCATGTGCCTTCGGCAGCTGGGGGAGGATCACAGGCTCAGATTAGCCCCGGGGGCTTGATTGAAGAGGAGGCGCCAGACTCCGTTTACGCTAATCCCCCAAATTTTCGGCCGGCAGACTCTCACACACTGAGCGTCGAAGCCGACCGCGTATTCCCAGATGACCCTCGATTGCAGGGTGGGGGGTGGTAGAGGAAGTGGGATGGAAGGGAGAAAGGAGAAGTGGGGAGGAAGGGAGAAAGGAGAAGTGGGAGGAACGGAAGAAAGGAAAGTGGGAGGAACGGAAGAAAGGAGAAGGGGAGGAACGGAAGAAAGGAGAAGTGGGGAGGAACGGAAGAAAGAAAGTGGGAGGGAACGGAAGAAGGGGAGAGTGGGGAGATCGGAAGAAAGGAGAAGTGGGGAGGAAAGGGAGGAAAGGAAGAAAGTGGGAGAAGGGAGGAAAGGAAAGTGGGGAGGAAGGGAGGAAAGGAGAATGGGGAGGAAGGGAGGAAAGGAAAGTGGGAGGAAGGGGAAGAAAGGAGGAAGTGGGGGAGGAAGGAGGAAAGAGATGTGGGAGGAACGATGAAAGGAGAAGTGGGAGGAAGGGAAGAAAGAGAAGTGGGGAAGGAAGGGAAGAAATGAGAAGTTTGGAGAAGGAGGAAAGGAAGATGTGGGGAGGAAGGGAAGAAAGGAAAGGTGGAGGGAAGAGAAAGGAGAAGTGGGGAGGAAGGGAGGAAAGGAGAAGTGGGAGGAAGGGAAGAAAGTAGAAGTGGGAGAAGGGAGGAAAGGAGAGTGGGGAGGAACGAAGAAGGAGAAGTGGGAAGAAGGAAGAAAGGAAAGTGGGGAGGAAGGGAAGAAAGGAGAATGGGGAGGAAGGGAGAAAGGAGAAGTGGGGAGAAGGGAGGAAAGGAGAAGTGGGGGAAGGGAAAAAGGAGAAGAACGCACGCCACGCCACACACACACAAACACACCCTGCCCCCCCCCCCCCCCCCCCCTCCCCTTTGTTCTTAACATCTGGACGGTTCTTCTATGGTGTCCAGCTTACTGAAATACGCATCGGCTGAAATTATTGTTCCCTCCCCTCCTCCCAATCCCCTCTTTATTTTTTTTCTTTATATTTTCAGCTGTAATCAACTATTGTGAATAATGATAAACACTGAAGCTGAACGGGGATGCCTGCATACAAAGGTTTAATGGGAGAGGTGGATTGGGAAATCGGTAAGAGGCGATGATGACAGTGCTGCTGATATCATCCCTCCCAATAATCTTAATGCATAATGCTGTGTTGTGGTCGTTATGAATGATGTTGACATATGATCGATGACTTGATGGAAAACTGATGGCCGAGACGTAATTCAAATGGAGTGGTGAATGTTTCGATGGATGGTATGAATTAGATATATGATTTATGGTATTCAATGATGAAGTAGATTGATGTGATAACGTTGACACGAAGCTGAGAGATGAGGTGGCTGAATTATGATAGATTTCTTGAAGGATTGAATGATGTTGACAACTGTTGATATGTGATACAGTTTGATCAACACATTGGGACTTAGATTAGGTAATCTTGGTAAAGTAGAGGTTTAATCAGTGACATTGATGGAATACTGGTGAAAGATCAATGCCATTTTTGTATGCAACAGTGAAGACTCCACGAAGAAAAACCATTTTGGTTAACTATCATGTAAACATTCTCTCTCCTCTCTCTCTCTCATCTCTCCTCTCTCTCTCTCGTCTCTCTCATCTCTCTCTCTCTCTCACTGATCGCTTGTTCCGCTTTCTTCACTCCGCATGGCAAACGCCTGATAAAGGATATTGCAACAAGTTTTGCTTTGTTTTTTCTCTCTCTCTCTCTCCTCTCTCTCTCTCTTCCTCTCTCTCTAGTCTCCCTCTCCCTCTCTTTCCTCTTCGTCTCTCTCTCTTATATTTGTCAGTAGGAATCAAATCTTTTGACAATAATCCCTGAGGTGATGAGATGTTGAATGGATTAAAAATTGACAAGAGATGGACAGAAATGTTATTGATGGGATAGAATCTAATAAAGATTCAATCATGTTGTGGTTGCTATGTTGCAATAATGATACAAGGTGATGCAGATTATTCATGTTCAAATGATATGCCATGGATGATGTTTGTTAAACCTATGGTTACTTATGTTTAATAGGAATGCTGACTGATAGTCAGCTCCAATTACAAGATGATGGGGTAATCATGCATGACTTGGATGAGAGATGGTAAAAATGTGATGCTGAGCGTGAGGTTGATGTTAATGTTGATGGATGTAGCTGGTAAATGAAGCGATTGATGACTTGGGGAACAATGAGACAAATGACATAATGTAAATACTGATGGAAAACGATGAGGTTGATTAGTAAATATTGCTAGATGAGGTCGAGTGAAGTCCATGGTGGAATGTTGATGGCATCTGATTATGTTGAGAAGATATATGGATGTAGAGTGACAGATAAGATTAGCTAGAGCTGTTGAATCGTCACCTGACAGATGAATTGACGATTTGAGGACCTATGGACCCTTTGTAGTTGTACATAGTATAAGATCTATAACAAAGAACAAAAAAAAACCAGAGTTTCGTCGCTGATCAATAGGTTGGACATGAGCGAGTTCATGTGCGCGCGCGCGCGCCCCGAACGTTCCATCCCCCTCCCTCCCCCACGGCCCCAATATTTTTGTTTTTTTTTTTTTTTTTTTTTTTTTTAATTATTATTTTTTTAAATTATATAATTTCCTTCTCTTCAGTCTTCTAGATCAACGCGGAAGGTAATGAGAAGAATCTACGTATGTTTCTGATCTTCTCTCTTTCCATGCGTAACAAGTTGTTCATCGAAGCCATTACAACTTTTTTTACATTTTTCCGCCCCCCTCCCCCCCCCCTAACTTTTGTATATGGGACGATTTTCTCCTTTCTAGTGTAAGAAGTCATTACATGACTGCCATGAATGTGTGATCACACTGTTTGATTAAATATTTAATTTACGTCTACAACGATTAAAGGCAAGGCAGATGAGCGATACTGCTGAGCAAGCTAAATGAGATATGATGTGGGACAGGACTGCCCATGCAGAATTGAAAGCTGATGTTTGAATTTGGGCTTGTTTTTGATTCTTCTTGAAAAGTTTGTAACTGTAATCTGGGCATCTTAAACTGCTGCTTTGTATTGTTTAGATTTTGAAGGGAAGTAAGAAGTTTTGACGGCTATGTGCACAATTTTGCAGAGTGGGCAATTAGATGTGGTGGATGATAGTGTTGTTTAGATCGTGATTGGTTCTTGGAAGGAATGTGAAAGCTATTGATTGTTATTGTTGAATAATCCTTGAAAACTTTTTGGCAACATTACGCTTTTTATACATCACCTAATTACAGGGAGACATCCCCCCCCCCACTCCCCCACGAACCAGGTTCTTTTTTTCTTTTTTCTTTTTAAATCTTTTTATTTCTTACACCTCTCTCCCTCCTTCTCGCGTGCCCCCGCGCGCGCGCGACCCTCCTCCGACTCCCCCTCGCCCGCTCCGCCCATCTGCTCCCCCCCCCCCCCCCCCCGCCCTGCCCTCAAACACACTTAAAATACCCATGGTGCATACCCCCCCCTCCTCCCCCGTCCCCATCCCCATCACGCTTCTGCGCGTGACAAAACATGAGTCGCTCCGAGTGTTATCCTGTTCTTGAAGACGTGAATTGTATTCACGAGATACTTTGAACTGAGGCACACTACCTCTCGGCCTGATCGTGATTCCACGACCATCCCACCCATGACCCCTCTCCCTTCCATTTTTGTAAGTGATTGAGCAGGGTGCGTCGTGCTGCGCTTGTGTGTGTGTTGGTGTGTGTGTGTGTGTGTGGAGTGTGTGTGGGTGTGAGTGTGTGTGTGTGTGCCGCGCGCGCGCGAAGCGTGGGCGCGTGCGGCTTGTGGTGCGGTGTGAGTGTAATGTATGGTGTGTGTAATGGAAACATATGTTTCACCTATTGAAAGTCAAGCTTGTTTAGATTGACGCTGCATTATGTAACTGTTTCCATTGCCTTATTGGTATATTGCTTCCTTTTTCTTGTTTTGGTTCGTGGGTTGTTGTTTCGTCGTCGTCGTCTTCTTCTTGCTTTTTTTTTTTTTGGGTGTTGGTTGTGGCTCTCTTCCTTTTTCTTCGACTCTTCTTCTTCTCTTCGTCTTCTTCTCTGCGCCTGCCGCTTGCCTGCGTTGGTCTAGCAAATTTTGACTCATTTTTGGGATTAGATTGTACGGTTGGTGGTCTTTGTAGATGTTGATTTTTCAGTATGCATTCGTGATATTTGTGCAAATGCATAAGGTTTCCTTTTTTCATTTTTTTCTTTTGTTTGTTGTTGTCAAAGTTGTATGGCAGCACGACTGAAAATCAAAATGGTACAAGTTTTAATGAGCTGAGAGAAAGAACCTAGAAAAGTAAGGAATTTTAACGAAGAATGGAATCTATAGCGATATCGACTTTGAACTGCCAGTCTTGGGGATATCATAAAAGAAAGGATGTGTTTTCAATTCTTAAGACAATATACAATACTCTATTTATTTTCTACAGACACCATTTCAGGGGGGGGGGGGGGGGGGGGGGGGGGGGGGGTTAAACATAGAAATTAGAACGCCCAGATAAGAAGTGAAAGGGGTTATAATGTGTATTTTGCCTCCAACAACCTCGATCAAGAGGGGTAGCAATACTCCTTTAATAACAACTTTGAATTCAAAATAAGAAAACTATTAAAGAGTTCATGGTAAATTCCATAATATTAAAAACTTAAAAAACTTTTTGTGATACAATGGAAAAAGATTTAGAATTAGCAAATATCTATGGGCCAAATAATGACGAACCGTCTGTTCTTTGAAAATATAAAATCAAAATAAAGATTTGAAGTCCCAACCTAATAATGGCCAGGGGACTGGAACCTGGTCCTTAATCCTAGTAAGGATTCTCACAATTATACACATGTTAATAATGCTCGAGCACAGGAAAAAGTTTACCGAAATTATGTCCTAGAATAGTCTAGTTGATATATGGAGAGAGCATTGAACAAGACACGAGACGATATACGTGGAGAAACCAAAACCATTTCAACTAAGCCAGGCTAGATTTCTTTTTATTGTCCGACACTTTAATCCTTACCATAGATATCTTGATAATTTGATCGGATATAGACCAGAACACACTCTTATATACAGAAATATTGTTTTTGAAAAAGGAGAAAACCATAAAGGTTCTGGAAAATTTAAAATTCCTCTCTTCTAAGAGACAAGCAATACGAAATCTGTAATGAAACGAATGAAAGAATTAAAGGACAATATGCATTACTGCCTTACAATAAAAACTCTGTCAGTAAATCCCAAACGATCAAATTCAGTTTACAATTTCCTGACCAAAATTTCTAGAAACTCAATTATGGAAATAAGACAAAACAATAACATTCAAATTCGCAAAAATAGAAAACGAAATGATAGGGAAAAAACAAATTGAAAAGCAATACAGATTTGTGAAGCAAAAATGACTTCTAGAAAGAGACCTGAGAAGATCTTGAAAACCAAAAAGAAACTGGAGAGAGCTACAGGAAAACAAAAATTGACGGAATCATGATTCCGAAATCCCGAGCTAAATGGGCATCTTACGGGGAAATAAAAAGTAAATATTTCTGTGCATTGGAGAAAATGAATTTCGTAAGCAAAAGAGGCTAAACTTGTCACAGACCAAGAAAACTCTGACAGAAACGGACCGGATATGTTAACAGAGACAGAAGAACTATTATGAAAACCTATACCGAAAAGGAAGTAAGTAATATTGAAGTGAAAAATATGAAGAAAGACCTGCCAAAACTAAATCAGGTAGAATTCCGAACAGTTTGGAGGGGTTAATTACTTTAGAAGAAGCTACCAAAGTGCTAAAAAATATGGAAAATTGATAAAGAGTCCCTGAACAGACGGGATGACAGTAAATTTCTTTAAATTCTTCTGGAACAATTAGGAATTTGTTGACCGTTCTCTAAATGAGGGATACAGTAAATGGAGAGATGTCTGTAACACAAAAAGAAGGAATAATACTTGGTACTCCCGAAAGGAGAGAAACCGCGAGAATACTTGAAGAACTGAGACCCAATCTCAACTTTTACAGTAACCTACAAAATTGTTCAAGCTGTATTGCAAACAGAATAAAAACTGTGTTAGCCAAAACTCATAAACGAGGATCATACGGATTCGATCCAGATAGATATATAGGAGATAGTTTATTACGAACAATATATGATTTAATTCATATTTAGAAGTAACAGTGCGAGGGTTGTTTAATTTCTGTCGATTTCGAGGAAAGCTTATCGATACAGTTAACTGTGTCAAATAAAGAATAAAATTTTGGGTGCTTTTGAATTTTGGAAAAGAAATCCAACGATGGCTATCATCTTTTTACGATAAGATAAAATCTTACTAATAGTGAACGGGAAAGTGTCTCATGCCTTTTCATGGAAGAGGTTGCCGTCAAGGGGACCCTATATCTCCATCCCTATTTGTTTTGTGTTTTGAATACAGCGACCAAAATAAGGCAAATCATGATATCAAAGGCATAAAGATAAGAAAACACAGAATTTAAGATAAATCAATTTGCAGACGACACCACTTTTACGTGTAGAAGGCGACAAGAAATCATACGAAAAGTTATTTGCAAACCATTATGAATTGGAGCAAATATCTGGACTCAAATTGAAACACTAGAAAACGTTTAATGTTTGGCTAGGTACAGAGAAAATTCACGAACACATATTGTCAACATGTAAAATGGAATGGAACCCCCTCAAAATTTCAAAATTCTAGGATGTGGTTTTACGAATAGACTATCGGATATGACGGAAATTATATAAGTATAAATTTTCAGGAAGTCCAAAACCTGTTCAAAATATGACAAAAAGGATTATAACACCATTAGGTAGAGTACTGTGGCTAAAATCATTAGTGCTATCAAAACTGGTGTACGTATGGATCCTTTTACAAATCCTCGTTGATTCCCCGATTGCTTATTACTGAACATGTGTTTATTCAAAATTGTAGGAACAACCAAAAAAGATAAAAGTAAACAAAGTATTCAATAACTAGTATACAAAAGGGAGGGCTAGGTATACCCGATCAGAAAATATATATCACACCTGAAAATAGCCTGGAAAGGAAAGCGTACATGTACAACATAAGTTGGAAAGATAATATTGCATTCATTATGTCCCGAAATAAGTAATTTTGACGCCCTATGTCCTAACAGATTTGTTGAAAGCAATATTCGTAAACAATTTTGGGAAAGGAGTTTTTCTATCATATCAAAGGTTCTGCAAACAGGTAGAATTAACACGAAAGTACAGATTTAGCCACAGAACCCTATTTTCTGTAACGAGAAGTTTAAATGGAGGGAATAGAAAAATATTCATTTACAAGACATGGATGCAGAAAAACATATTTCTTAGTTAAACAATTACTTGATATATGGTAATAATGTAAGCTTTATGAACTGTCAGAGAAAATGGGATTTCAGATCAATTTTCTGAATTATATAAATTGCGTTGCATCGATCAAGCTTATGCAAGAAAAGAAGAATGAAATTAGACATAACATTAGTGAAGATAACTTTAGCACTTCAAAGAATTTGTAGCGTTACTAAAGGTACGCGTACTTATTCTGAAAAATTAATTGTGGAAGTATCAATGAAGTTCTTAACATGATGCCTTTGTTAATTGGAACAGCGTCTTAATATACCTTAATGACTGGATGAGAGTACTGAAAAGGATCAGCAAAATTAAAAAAGAAACACAATAAAATGTTTCAAATAAATATATGCCCAGAAATTTATGTAACAACAGTGTGCTGACAAAGTAGCAAATTATCGGATAGTGACAAATGTAACATTTGTATACAGCGAAAGATTTCCATAAAATCATTACCTGTGGGAATGTGAGTTTACCCCGTGGTTTCTGGAAAGACATTGAAAAGAGCCTGAAAGTTTATTGTTCCCACTGTGAAAATTTTCCTTTAATGTGGAGATAATATTTGGTACGGATGAGAAAACAAAAACCGATGAGAGCTAGACCTAATAATTTATAATGGAAAAATATTACAATTATCAGTGAATCACTTCACAAAACCACAGCCTAAACTCAAACCTTTTTTTTGAAGGAGCTACTATCGATATAAAATGGAAAAAATATATGTACTTGATGAAGACCGAAACCGGCAACCTTCCAACAAAATGTACCAAACATAATAATGCAGCTAGAGATAAAATTTTATGAATGTAATATATGTATGTGTACCAAGTGTGTGAGTGTGTGAGTGTGTGTGTGTGTGTGAATGTGGTGTGTGTGAGAGTGTATATAGTGATGTGTGTGTGTGTGTGTTTGGTGTGTGTTGTGTTTTGGTGTGTGTGTGTTGAGTGTTTGTGTTGTGTGTGTGGTGTTGTTGTGTGTGTTTGTGGTGTTGGTGGTGGTGTGTGTAGAACGGGTATGTGTATGCGGGTTTGCTGTATGTGCATGGCGTGGCTCTCGTGCGCCACGCAGACTCACGGTGGGGCCCAAAAAAAACATACATAAATATGTAAATGTGTCAATGCCCATTGAGCCTCCATAGAAACAAAGGAAACGTATTTTAATCTGTATATTGTACATTCGTCCGAATGCCATGAGTCGATGGAGTTTGCAATGATTTATATCATGCGTTTTTATAACCTTATATCCATACTATGTTTGTGTAATCATTAATGCCTTCCATATTGGAATTCATGGAGAGGAAGGGTTTAGCTTAATGTTTGACTTTTTTTTCTGTGGCTTCACAAATATGCGCTTGATGCTGTTCTTATTCATCAGCGGGGGGGGATGATGGGGGAGAGATGTGTATTCACTCGTTCAAATATGTCTTGGAGCGTTTGTCTTTTTTTGTGAAATAAAACTGTTCCTTGGAAAAAAGAAGAAAAAAAAAAAAAAAAAAAAAAAAAAAGAATGATAGGCTGATAGAAGACCAGTACAATCAAAAAAAAAAAAAAAAAAAAAAAGAAGTGGGAGGAAGGGAAGAAGGAGAAGTGGGGAGGAGGGAGGAAAGGAAAGTGGGGAGGAACGGAAGAAAGGAGAAGTGGGGAGGAACGGAAGAAAGGAGAAGTGGGGAGGAAGGGAAGAAAGGAGAAGTGGGGAGGAAGGGAGGAAAGGAGAAGTGGGGAGGAAGGGAGGAAAGGAGAAGTGGGGAGGAAGGGAAGAAAGGAGAAGTGGGAGGAAGGGAGGAAAGGAGAAGTGGGGAGGAACGGAAGAAAGGAAAGTGGGGGAACGGAAGAAAGGAGAAGTGGGGGGGAAAGGGGAGGAAAGGAGAAGTGGGGAGGAAGGGAAGAAAGGGAAGTGGGAGGAAGGGAAGAAAGGAGAAGTGGGGAGGAAGGGAGGAAAGGAGAAGTGGGGAGGAAGGGAAGAAA
>CM031595.1:176670311-176672811 GCA_018398815.1 Conus ventricosus
AAGTTCTGGCTCTTGAGCTCTCGTTGACACACGTAACCTGATTCCATAGCCATGGAGGCAGGTGATGCGCCCCCCCCCCCCCCTCCTCTCCCTCCTCTTGCTTCACACACACACACATACAAACAACACACACACACACACACACACACACACACACAACGCACAGACCCACACCCACACTCACACAACACACACACACACACACACACACGCGCGCGCGCGCGCGCGCGCGCGCGTGCGCGTGCACACACACACCATAACACACACTCAGGGATGTGCAGAAGCTAATGAATTCTTATTCTTTTTTTTTCCCTTCCGTATTTCAAAGGGATTATTCCTTTTCACTTTTTCTATTTCAAAAGGATTACAGTTTGATCTCTCTCAAATTACCTCTAATATCTCTTTCTGTTTTCTGCTACATTAGTTCTATGAGATAGAAAAAAAAGTACTCTAGAAAAAAAAGTACTCTAGAAGTCTGGTTTGGTTTGGTGAATGATTTGTTAATAATTTGGAGGCTTCTCCTTGTAACGCAGGCTTAACAAATGCCATGGCGCTCACTCAGAGCAGAATTGTGTTTCATGCCATTAGTCACCGTCTGAATGACAGAACAAGCCTGCCAGGCCTAACGGCAACGCCAGAACACATCGCCCCGGAGAGTGAGGCACTCCTTCCAGAGGTCCCAGCGATTCATTGACAAAAGGATTCCAATCGACCTGGGATAATGCCCTGAAGATTCTCCCTCCTGAACGGGCGGATGATGGAGCGGCTGCCGACGTGAAGGAGCTGGAAGATGACGGGTGGCTGACCCAGGGGAAGCAGCCAGGACAAAGGAACGGCTGCCAACAGCTGTGCAAGCCGGTGCCACCACACGATGATGCCATGCTCTGGCCGATCTGTTTGGGCAGCTAGTCAGCGTTTAAAATAAATCCACAAAAATCCTGATCCTTTCATTGTTTTTCTCTTTCTCTCTCTGCGCATGTCGTGTGTGTGTGTGTGTGTGTGTGTGTGTGTGTGTGTGGTGTTGTGTGTTTGTGTGTGTGTGTGTGGTGTGTGTGTGCGTGCGCGCGCGCGCGCGCGCGCGTAGTATTGTGTGTGTGTGTGTGTGTTGTGTGTGTGTGTGTGTGTGTGTGTGTGTTGTGTCTCTCTCTCTCTGTCTGTCTCTCTTTCTGTCTCTCGTGCGTGTATGTGTTTGTGTCAGCGTTATTAATGCTGGTGATGATGATGATGATGATGATGATGATGATGACGATGATGATGATGCCCCTGCTGCTATTGCTGCAGCCGCTGTTTGTTTTATGGTCACATTTTCACACATCATCTCGGTGCCAACCGAACTGCAATGACACTTGCCGTGCACTCCTTTCTATTACGTCACTGAGTACGATGCCTTCATTATCATCATTATCGTCATCATCGTCATCATAAATATCACCATCATCATTTTTTTCAATGGTGCCGTGAACTGATACTCATATGCTCTCTCTCTCTCTCTCTCTCTCCTCTCTCTCTCTCTCTCTCTCTCTCTCTCTTCCCTTCTTTTCTTTCACGATATAATGTGAAAAAAAACACTTGCTTTTAACACTAAGCATTCACAGAATGAACATATAAGCGAGCAAGCGAAAGAGAAGAGAGAGAGAGAGAGAGAATGAGAGAGAAGAGAGAGAGAGAGAGAGAGAGACAGACAGACAAGACAGACAGAGAGAGAGAGAGCTCATTGGATAAGGAATCATATATCAGCTGTATGAAGTATGTTTATTGCGTATACATTGTGTAAAACACATTGTTGCAATATTCCAAAGTACAACGTTTTCACGGTTTCTCAGAAAGACAAGACAGAACAACCGTGTTCACTTTGATGCTGTCGACATAACACCACTGCCGAAAACCATTGTCAGTCGAGAACAATGATGGTTATGGAGCCAGACCACATGCGCGTCATGTCTCTTGTGGTGTACACACAATGACACGATGTCCTTCCACTGATACTGCTGGGAATTCCCCAATGTCGAAGATGCTGGTGTGAGCACGCAGTACGTACGGGGGGAGCGAGAGCAGTCAACACGAGGTCGTCATGTTACGTTGTTCCACAGTCCCATCACGTTTTGGTTTGACTTCCCACATGATAAAGTTGACATGCAGGTGACCACAACAATAGGACTTCCATGATGATCTATCTTGTTTTCGGGTTAAGTTTGTGAAGTACTCCCACGTCAGCCAACATTCTGAAGAACAGAAACCACCTGAATGCACACTGCCTCTGTTCCAAAGACAAAAACACAGGCCTCTGTTGGAAATGCAAAACTAAGGCACGTGTTTGAAATACATATAGCAGACCCAAAGAGGGTTCTGGAAAGCATTATAACAATAGAAACATTGCCACCTCGTTCTTTGAAGCTTTCCCTGCGGTCTGGACAGCAGAAAGGTCGGCCGGAGAGGCATGGTTCTGTTACCCGGTGCACGTGCTTAATGTGGACTTCCTCCCCCACTCCCTGTCGGCCCC
>CM031595.1:176677811-176690311 GCA_018398815.1 Conus ventricosus
TCTGGGGACAGCCAGCTAGCAGAGAATGACAGCAATCAAAACAGTTACAGGTTTAGGTTTTACAGAACATCTTATAATCTGCATTCTCGCCCTGCTGACATCTCTGTCCTTGTTGACCCAGGCACTTGAAGTATATGACGACAACACGTAGAACTGGTCTTTCTGTTTGTGTTTCATTATCGCTGCAGAGAGGTAGATGCCTTTCACCTGCTGTGTCCGTTATGTTAACAATCAAATGTTGTGCGTTTTGCACTGGCTTGTCCAGAATCACAAAACATAAGACAAAAATTGATTGGACAGAAATTTAAGACGAGATCTTGATAATATCATCTGCAAAATCAACACATTGTAAAACAGCTCGCTGTTTACTGAAACAAAGCTTTCGAAACGTCAAGCAATTTTAAAATGTAATAATCATTGTTTAGGTAATGCAACTTTGTCATGTCTCGTGTGCGCCCCCTTCCTTTTGAGCGAAGACTTGGAGATTAGAACATTTGAGTCGCAGTCTGAACCTCTCTCTCCTTTTGTTGCTCCCCCCCCCCCTCTCTCTCTCTCTCTCTCTCTCTCTCTCTCTCTCCTCCTTCACTCTCGCTCTCTGTCTCTCCCCCCCCCTTCTTTTCCCCATCCTTCCTCTGCCCCTCTCTCCTTGCATTAGTCTGTGTTTCACTCAGAGTGTATCTTGTTGTGTTTTTCTCTGTATTGGTCTGTGTTTCAATCAGAGTGTATCTTGTTGTGTTTTTCTCTGTATTGGTCTGTGTTTCACTCAGAGTGTATCGTGTTGTGTTTTTCTCTGTATTGGTCTGTGTTTCACTCAGAGTGTATCTTGTTGTGTTTTTCTCTGTATTGGTCTGTGTTTCACTCAGAGTGTATCTTGTTGTGTTTTTCTCTGTATTGGTCTGTGTTTCACTCAGAGTGTATCTTGTTGTGTTTTTCTCTGTATTGGTCTGTGTTTCACTCAGAGTGTATCTTGTTGTGTTTTTTCTCTGTATTGGTCTGTGTTTCACTCAGAGTGTATCTTGTTGTGTTTTTCTCTGTATTGTCTGTGTTTCACTCAGAGTGTATCTTGTTGTGTTTTTCTCTGTATTGGTCTGTGTTTCACTCAGAGTGTATCTTGTTGTGTTTTTCTCTGTATTGGTCTGTGTTTCACTCAGAGTGTATCTTGTTGTGTTTTTCTCTGTATTGGTCTGTGTTTCACTCAGAGTGTATCTTGTTGTGTTTTTCTCTGTATTGGTCTGTGTGTTTCACTCAGAGTGTATCTTGTTGTGTTTTTTCTCTGTATTGGTCTGTGTTTCACTCAGAGTGTATCTTGTTGTGTTTTTCTCTGTATTGGTCTGTGTTTCACTCAGAGTGTATCTTGTTGTGTTTTTCTCTGTATTGGTCTGTGTTTCACTCAGAGTGTATCTTGTTGTGTTTTTCTCTGTATTGGTCTGTGTTTCACTCAGAGTGTATCTTGTTGTGTTTTTCTCTGTATTGGTCTGTGTTTCACTCAGAGTGTATCTTGTTGTGTTTTTCTCTGTATTGGTCTGTGTTTCACTCAGAGTGTATCTTGTTGTGTTTTTCTCTGTATTGGTCTGTGTTTCACTCAGAGTGTATCTTGTTGTGTTTTTCTCTGTATTGGTCTGTGTTTCACTCAGAGTGTATCTTGTTGTGTTTTTCTCTGTATTGGTCTGTGTTTCACTCAGAGTGTATCTTGTTGTGTTTTTCTCTGTATTGGTCTGTGTTTCACTCAGAGTGTATCTTGTTGTGTTTTTCTCTGTATTGGTCTGTGTTTCACTCAGAGTGTATCTTGTTGTGTTTTTCTCTGTATTGGTCTGTGTTTCACTCAGAGTGTATCTTGTTGTGTTTTTCTCTGTATTGGTCTGTGTTTCACTCAGAGTGTATCGTGTTGTGTTTTTCTCTGTATTGGTCTGTGTTTCACTCAGAGTGTATCTTGTTGTGTTTTTCTCTGTATTGGTCTGTGTTTCACTCAGAGTGTATCTTGTTGTGTTTTTCTCTGTATTGGTCTGTTTCACTCAGAGTGTATCTTGTTGTGTTTTTCTCTGTATTGGTCTGTGTTTCACTCAGAGTGTATCTTGTTGTGTTTTTCTCTGTATTGGTCTGTGTTTCACTCAGAGTGTATCTTGTTGTGTTTTTCTCTGTATTGGTCTGTGTTTCACTCAGAGTGTATCTTGTTGTGTTTTTCTCTGTATTGGTCTGTGTTTCACTCAGAGTGTATCTTGTTGTGTTTTTCTCTGTATTGGTCTGTGTTTCACTCAGAGTGTATCTTGTTGTGTTTTTTCTCTGTATTGGTCTGTGTTTCACTCAGAGTGTATCTTGTTTGTTTTTCTCTGTATTGGTCTGTGTTTCACTCAGAGTGTATCTTGTTGTGTTTTTCTCTGTATTGGTCTGTGTTTCAATCAGAGTGTATCTTGTTGTGTTTTTCTCTGTATTGGTCTGTGTTTCACTCAGAGTGTATCTTTTGTGTTTTTCTCTGTATTGGTCTGTGTTTCACTCAGAGTGTATCTTGTTGTGTTTTTCTCTGTATTGGTCTGTGTTTCACTCAGAGTGTATCTTGTTGTGTTTTTCTCTGTATTGGTCTGTGTTTCACTCAGAGTGTATCTTGTTGTGTTTTTCTCTGTATTGGTCTGTGTTTCACTCAGAGTGTATCTTGTTGTGTTTTTCTCTGTATTGGTCTGTGTTTCACTCAGAGTGTATCTTGTTGTGTTTTTTCTCTGTATTGGTCTGTGTTTCAATCAGAGTGTATCTTGTTGTGTTTTTCTCTGTATTGGTCTGTGTTTCACTCAGAGTGTATCTTGTTGTGTTTTTCTCTGTATTGGTCTGTGTTTCACTCAGAGTGTATCTTGTTGTGTTTTTCTCTGTATTGGTCTGTGTTTCACTCAGAGTGTATCTTGTTGTGTTTTTCTCTGTATTGGTCTGTGTTTCACTCAGAGTGTATCTTGTTGTGTTTTCTCTGTATTGGTCTGTGTTTCTCTCTCTCTCTCTCTCTCTCTCACTCTCTCTCTCCTCTCTCTCTCTCTCTCTCTCTCTCTCTCTCTCTCTATGTGTCTCTCTCTGTCTCTCTCTCTGTATCTTAGCATGTATGCCGTACATAACTCCTGCTGTGTGTACCCAGATTTGTAGGCAGGCGAGGATCCCACATGTCTCTGTCTGGTCTGAATAGCAGGGACAGCGACAGGCGAGGATCCCACATGTCTCTGTCTGGTCTGAATAGCAGGGACAGCGACAGGCGAGGATCCCACATGTCTCTGTCTGGTCTGAATAGCAGGGACAGCGACAGGCGAGGATCCCACATGTCTCTGTCTGGTCTGAATAGCAGGGACAGCGACAGGCGAGGATCCCACATGTCTCTGTCTGGTCTGAATAGCAGGGACAGCGACAGGCGAGGATCCCACATGTCTCTGTCTGGTCTGAATAGCAGGGACAGCGACAGGCGAGGATCCCACATGTCTCTGTCTGGTCTGAATAGCAGGGACAGCGACAGGCGAGGATCCCACATGTCTCTGTCTGGTCTGAATAGCAGGGACAGCGACAGGCGAGGATCCCACATGTCTCTGTCTGGTCTGAATAGCAGGGACAGCGACAGGCGAGGATCCCACATGTCTCTGTCTGGTCTGAATAGCAGGGACAGCGACAGGCGAGGATCCCACATGTCTCTGTCTGGTCTGAATAGCAGGGACAGCGACAGGCGAGGATCCCACATGTCTCTGTCTGGTCTGAATAGCAGGGACAGCGACAGGCGAGGATCCCACATGTCTCTGTCTGGTCTGAATAGCAGGGACAGCGACAGGCGAGGATCCCACATGTCTCTGTCTGGTCTGAATAGCAGGACAGCGACAGGCGAGGATCCCACATGTCTCTGTCTGGTCTGAATAGCAGGGACAGCGACAGGCGAGGATCCCACATGTCTCTGTCTGGTCTGAATAGCAGGGACAGCGACAGGCGAGGATCCCACATGTCTCTGTCTGGTCTGAATAGCAGGGACAGCGACAGGCGAGGATCCCACATGTCTCTGTCTGGTCTGAATAGCAGGGACAGAGCGACAGGCGAGGATCCCACATGTCTCTGTCTGGTCTGAATAGCAGGGACAGCGACAGGCGAGGATCCCACATGTCTCTGTCTGGTCTGAATAGCAGGGACAGCGACAGGCGAGGATCCCACATGTCTCTGTCTGGTCTGAATAGCAGGGACAGCGACAGGCGAGGATCCCACATGTCTCTGTCTGGTCTGAATAGCAGGGACAGCGACAGGCGAGGATCCCACATGTCTCTGTCTGGTCTGAATAGCAGGGACAGCGACAAGTGAAAAGGTGCAAGAAGAAAAAAGAAAAAAAAAAAGGATGTGGGGGCGAGAAAAGAAATGCGGAAGGAGGGGAGGGGAGACGTTGCGGTAGTGATGGAGAGGGGGTGGAGTGGAAGGGGGATGGGAGCTGAGAGAGAGAGAGAGAGAGAGAGAGAGAGAGAGAGAGAGAGAGAGAGAGAGAAGCGGCAGGCGGGGTGGGGTGGGGGGGGGGGGGGGGGGGGGGGGGGGGCGGGGTGGAGAAGGAGGAGAGGCGGTGGTAGAAAAAAAAATGATGATAGTATCCTACCCTGGCTGTCCGAGCCGTGTTGACAGGCAAACATCAATTACACGTGTTTTGCCGGCCCAAGTAAACGGTGGGATTATGTGGGATGGAGGAAAGGAAACGAGGAGGAAGGGTGAGGGGATGGGGAGGGAGGAAGGGAGGAGGGGGGACGGGAACGAGGAGACGGCAGTACGGGTGAGGGTGGGGGAGGGGTGGGGTGGGGGTTGACTTTGGCCCCAGCAAGCCCTCAGCCCCTGGCCAGGGAGCATAAGGGAGAACAAACAGAGGGCGCTGATTGGCCACACGCTGCTCCCGACATGAGCTATGTGCTCCCCGCATCATAACCCCTGAACCAGCCCTCCACCCCTTTCCCCACTTCTCCCTCCACCCGCTTAGCTATGCCCCGTCGTCTCTCTCTCTCTCTCTGATACCGTTCACCCTCACCCCCTTCTTCTTCCTCCACCCCTTTCCTATCTTCCCTCTGCATAGCTCCCCCTCCCTATCGCTGATACGCTGCATGCTTCCATTTCCCTACTCGTCCCTAAGCTCTGTATACTCTCTACGTTCTGTATACTCTCTACGTTCTGTATACTCTCTACGTTCTGTATACTCGCTACGTTCTGTATACTCTCTACGTTCTTGATCCTAAAAGCGGGGAAAGGGAGCGAAGAGAAAACATTCGAAATACAACCGAGCACAAACTGAGGTGCTTATTGACGTATGTTTTGCTTCAATTCCCAAATGGACATTACGACTGAAAAAAAGTGACCCACAATTTACCTTCTTCTTCAGAGAGAGAGAGAGAGAGAGAGAGAGAGAGAGGGGGGGGGGGATCCACGGGTCGTTGTCAAACAAGCAACGAAGAGATCAGATACCACGAACACCGACGGTGATTGGAGAAAGATGGATTACACACCAGCCTAACTTGTCGTCGAGTCCAGCCAAATGTGTGACCCTCGTTCATCCTCTGAGCGGGCGCACGCATATGTGTGTGTGTGTGTGTGTGTGTGTGTGTGTGTGTGTGTGTGTGTGTGTGTGTGTGTGTGTGTGTGTGTGTGCGTGCGCGCGCGCACGCGTGCGTCTTTGCATGTATATCTATGTCTGTCTATCTCTCTATCTATGTGTGTGTGCGTGAGAGAGAGAGAGAGAGAGAGAGAGAGAGAGAGAGAGAGAGAGAGAGAGAGAGAGAGAGAGAGAGAGAGAGAGAGAGAGAGAGAGAGAGAGAAAGTAAAAACATGGAAGAACAGGGTTTCTTTGAAAACAACATTGGGCAAGTATCATCTCCTAGTTTGACGCCACGTGTCCAGGCAGTGTGAGCTGTTGATTTATCCAAAGATTGGATTCTGCTCTTAGTGTGTCCATGCATGGTATCAATACACTGGAAAAGCTTACCCTTGCTTTCAGTTTTCAGAAGAACAGGCCGCACTCAGACTCTTTCTACTGAGTCGTAGGTTTTCTCAAAATCAGTAAAAGCCTCATACAGTTTTCGATCCAAGCAAAGCGTTTTCGGCTTCGGAGCTACCATCTGATTGACAACTGAATTGACTTTATATATTCTGCTTGGGCTTTATTAAGGTTTACCTTTTAACCAAGCGAGTTGTGAGCTTTTACTACTGTAACTATTCTTGTTGTCGATTCTTGATTAGTATACCTTAAATTTTGCTGTTTGAATTACTTTCAGAGGAGAGAGAGAGAGAGAGAGAGAGAGAGAGAGAGAGAGGAGAGAGAGAGAGAGAGAGAGAAGAGAGACAGACAGACAGACAGACAGACAGACAGACAGAATGTGTGCGACAACTTAAATTCCAAGGACAGCTAGGCAGCACGCAACATGAAGGCTACCCACAGCACGCCACTCGTCCAAGGGGACTCCAGGGCAGGGCCAGGCAGCGGGGCGACCTTGGCGCCTGGGCGACTCCAGCCGCATGAGGCGTTCATTTCCCCCCCGGTCACCACCCCTGATGGAAGGAAAACATGTCAGACCCCCCGCCCGGCCCTGTGTCGGCCCTCTGATGGGGCTCTGATGAGACCTTAATATGTCTTCACCAGCCTGGGCTCTGTGGTGAAGATCAGCCCTTTCTCAACTGCCGTCTCCTCCCCCCCCCCCCCCCCCCCCCCCCCCCCCCCCCCCCCCCTCTTTTCCAACTCTCTCTTACCACGCTTTTTGCACGGTTCCTTCAAACTCCTTTACTGTTCCTTCAAACTCTTTCACTGTTCCTTCAAACCCCTTCACTGTTCCTTTAAACTCCTTCACTGTTCCTTCAAACTCCTTCACTGTTCCTTCAAACTCCTTCATTGTTCCTTCAAACTCCTTCACTGTTCCTTCAAACTCCTTCACTGTTCCTTCAAACTCCTTCCCTGTTCCTTCAAACTCCTTCCCTGTTCCTTTAAACTCCTTCACTGTTCCTTCAAACTCCTTCACTGTTCCTTTAAACTCTTTCACTGTTCCTTCAAACTCCTCCACTGTTTCTTTAAACTCCTTCACTGTTCCTTTCAAACTCCTTCACTGTTCCTTTAAACTCCTTCACTGTTCCTTCAAACTCCTTCACAGTTCCTTCAAACTCCTTCACTGTTCCTTTAAAGCCCTTCACTGTCCTTCAAACTCCTTCACTCTCCTTCAAACTCCTTCACTGTTCCTTCAAACCCCTCCACTGTTCTTTCAAACTCCTTCACTGTTCCTTCAAACTGTAATCTGAAATGCAAGCGAGAGGCTTGGCTTTGTGGTTAAATGCTGGTGAAGTTTTGTAAATCACGATAACTCTTCTCCTACCACCTCCCCCCCCCCCCCTCTTACAGCTGTTCACGCCTGTCTTTTCGTTTGCTCCCTATCATCCATACACATGACTGACCGATTAATGCAAAATCAGTTAGGCTAACTTCACTATAGGTATAGATTTTTAAAGCACTGGCGCACACGCGCACACATATATATACACACACGCAGACAGACAGGCAAGCACACAAACACACACACACACACACACACACACACACACACACACACACACACACACACACACACAACAAAGAGAGAGAGAGAGAGAGAGAGAGAGAGAGAGAGAGGAGAGAGAGAGAGAGAGAGAGAGAGAGAGAGAGAGAGACTTCTCTGAAGCCTGCAATTGTGTTGAAAAGAAGAAATGTATGTATTTGGTGCTACACTTAGTAACCCAAGGGGAAATGTTTTCAGCATTCACAAGGTAAGTTCAAAACAGCGAAAGGAGCTGTTAGAATGGGCAAAAAGATCGAGCATATTGAATGCTTGACTGGTGTAAAGCAAGGGTGTACTCTGAGTTCGTTCGTATTTTCTGTCTGAATTTGAACGTCAGCTAAATACGTTTGGTCCTCTTGACATTGCCGTGTACAGTGATACGTTTGGCTGTTCGCTTTAGTTTCTGGTCCTGTTGCTAACTTACGAAAGACTATCAGCTGATTGAACAATACTGTTTAAATAGAGTTTAATAGTTAATGTGGACAATACTTAAGTGTTCTGGGTGTTTTAAAAAAAAGGGGCAAATGGTTATGCATGAAAGCAATTTCAGTAGAATCTAGATGCAACTATTTGAGAGTTGTTTTCAGGTCTCCACTGAACTGCTGTCATTACGTGGAACATTCATTGCGTTAAACCCGCAGCGCTATATAGGACGATTGTCTTTTGGACTTTAACTTCCAGACAATTGTATTTTGGACTTTAACTTCCAGACAATTGTATTTTGGACTTTAACTTCCAGACAATTGTATTTTGGACAGCACTTTGCAGTCAGCTGTGTTTTGAAAAATATCAACTGCAAAGTGAAACCAGTATGTGTTTAGGTGTTGGAATGAAAATGTTTGACAATATTTGAAAAGGCGCACATATTCAGATGTACAAAATGGCTTTAGGTGAGTCCGACAGGTTTACGAAGAACATCGATAACTATACCGAGGGTGTAATCACTAAATCAAATAAATACCTTCTCAATTCCAAAACAAATTCCCCCAAATAGTGCGGTGAGAAACCACTCATGCATCATCAGCAGGGACAAAAATTGGGTAACTCACAAAAGATCTATGCTATTTTAACAAGGATTTTGGAAAACTGAAAATGTTGAAAACGTCCGCTGTTCACCAAAACTTTCGAACTTTGAATTAAAAAAACAAAACAAACAAAAAACACTTTCCGTCAAAACTAGCATAATACAAAGGAGCCCTTTCCAAATAATCTGAATTACCATTTCAACTGTTTTCAGTAAGAGCCGGATTCAACTCAAACATTCAACATTTTCAAAAAAAAATGGTAAAGTGTGTTAAGAAAAGATAGATTCAGACGAAAAATTTGACTGATTTCAAGAAGAGCTTGATTGAACTGACAATTCCAAAAGTTTAAGAAGAAAGGGACTGTTCAATAGAAACGTTCAAATGCTTTCGAAAGGATCACTTTGCATCAAAACGAGCATCTTTTGCCAAACGGGGCTAGATTCATTTGAAATGTTAATTGTTCAATTTAAAAAAAAAGAGGTCAGAATCAATTGAAACGATTCAGCGTCTCTAAGATGGGCGGACGCTAGAGCGAACACTCGCTCACAAACGTCGTCACACATGTCACTGAGCACAAAAGTAAGCATGAATTTCAGGGAACTGAACTGTATGACACAGATCTGAGAGAGAGAGAGAGAGAGAGAGAGAGAAGAGAGAGAGAGAGAGAGAGAGAGAGAGAGAAGAGAGGGTGGGGATGGGCGGGGAAGAACAGTGTCGAAAAGAGACCTGGGAGGCAAAGAGTTATTGCCCGTTTATCTAACTTCATGTAAGAAGAAAAAGAAACACCCGAAGGTGCTGGGGAGGACCCAGAGAAGCACTGTCTTCACCTGCCTTTAGAGCAGTCCTGTACCACCCTTGGAGGCCTGCGCTGTGTTGACGATGGGTACAGGCACGCACAGGACACTCCATTAAGATATCAAGGGACATAACTGCTCCTCAACAGAGGTAAATTAGACTACAGGATGCAGCTCATAACAGCCTTAAAGTAGCATCCCCATGGTGTACCAGCCCGTATTTCATGACTGCAGAGCCCACCGGCGAAAAACACCACCCTCCAGCTGCCGAGCACACCCCACAGACCCAACCACCCCTGCCCACGGACAGATGAAGAAAGTGCCACTCCAGACACAGCCAAGCTTTCGCCATACGGTCTTATGTGCCCTCAAGAGAGAATCCAAAGTTGTAGTCTTTCCCACTGTCAACAGGACTTTCCCTGTGGTCAGTGGGTCTTTCCTCACCGTCACTGGATTCTCTCTTGAGGGCACATAAGACCGTATGGCGAAAGCTTGGCTGTGTCTGGAGTGGCACTTTCTTCATCTGTCCGTGGGCAGGGGTGGTTGGGTCTGTGGGGTGTGCTCGGCAGCTGGAGGGTGGTGTTTTTCGCCGGTGGGCTCTGCAGTCATGAAATACGGGCTGGTACACCCATGGGGATGCTACTTTAAGGCTGTTATGAGCTGCATCCTGTAGTCTAATTTACCTCTGTTGAGGAGCAGTTATGTCCCTTGATATCTTAATGGAGTGTCCTGTGCGTGCCTGTACACATCGTCAACACAGCGCAGGCCTCCAAGGGTGGTACAGGACTGCTCTAAAGGCAGGTGAAGACAGTGCTTCTCTGGGTCCTCCCCAGCACCTTCGGGTGTTTCTTTTTCTGAAGTATTTATTGCCTTCGTTTGTGGTTGTCAAGCAGCCCAGTCCCGCGGGACACAACCTGCATGGCAATGACGCAGGGAAAGTTTCCAACTGTCTACTTCCGTTGTCTTTATTTCTCTCCTCCACTTACAATGTATTCATAACCGCAGTTGCTTTATTCATTGTATTTCGTTACCCTATTTTCACAAACAGTGTGTTTATGACAAGTCTTATTTTCTTTCTTTGTTTCTTTCCCCCATTTACGTAGAAGGTGCATTATGACAGCAGCCTCGATCGTTTCTTTGTTATTTCTTACCCTTCTTCATAGATGTATATCGATGACAGCAGTCTTGTTTTCTGTACTTCATGTATATGATGACAGCAGTCTTGTTTCTGTACTTCATGTATATTGATGACAGCAGTCTGTTTTCTGTACTTCATGTATATTGATGACAGCAGTCTGTTTCTGTACTTCATTCCCCAGTTTCACACAGTGTATTTATGACAACAGCCTTGTTTTCGTGTTTATTTCTGACCCCACTTTCATAGATAGTAATTGACGACAGCAGTCTTCTTTCCTTGTTTATTTCTCACCCCACCTTCATAGATAGTACATTGACGACAGCAGTCTTCTTTTCGTTGTTTATTTCTGACCCCACCTTCAAATAGTACATTGACGACAGCAGTCTTCTTTTCGTTGTTTATTTCTGACCCCCACCTTCATAGATATACATTGACGACAGCAGTCTTCTTTTCGTTGTTTATTTCTGACCCCCACCTTTCATAGATAGTACATGACGACAGCAGTCTTCTTTTCGTTGTTTATTTCTGACCCCCCCTTCATAGATAGTACATTGACGACAGCAGTCTCTTTTCGTTTTTTTCTGACCCCACTTCATAGATAGTACATTGACGACAGCAGTCTTCTTTTCGTTGTTTATTTCTGACCCCACCTTCATAGATAGTACATTGACACAGCAGTCTTCTTTTCTTTGTTTATTTCTCACCCCTACCTCCCACCCCCATCACAGATAATTTATGACAGCAGCCTTGTATTTGTGTTTACCTCTTTCCTTCACCCCCCCCCCCCCCCCCCCCCCCCCCACACACACACTTTCCAACAGTTTTGCTTTCCTTGTATATTTTTTCCCCTCGCTTTCACAGAATGTGTTGATGATAGCAGTCTTGTTTTCTCTCTTTACTTCAGCCTCTCCCTCTCCCCCCTCCCCTCCACCTTCACAGACAGTGCATTGATGACGTCATTTTTGTTTTCTTTCTTCATTTCTTTCCCCTGCATTCTGCATTCCTAGACTGTCCCTGCATTCCTAGACTTCCCTGCATTCCTAGACTGTCCCTGCATTCCTAGACTTTCCCTGCATTCCTAGACTGTCCCTGCATTCCTAGACTTTCCCTGCATTCCTAGACTTTCCCTGCATTCCTAGACTTTCCCTGCATTCCTGGACTTTCCCTGCATTCCTAGACTTTCCCTGCATTCCTAGACTGTCCCTGCATTCCTAGACTTTCCCTGCATTCCTAGACTTTCCCTGCATTCCTAGACTTTCCCTGCATTCCTGGACTTTCCCTGCATTCCTAGACTTTCCCTGCAAATCCTAGACTTTCCCTGCATTCCTAGACTTTCCCTGCATTCCTAGACTTTCCCTGCATCCTAGACTTTCCTGCATTCCTAGACTTTCCCTGCATTCCTAGACTTTCCTTGCATTCCTGGACTTTCCCTGCATTCTGACTTTCCCTGCATTCCTAGACTTTCCCTGCATTCCTAGACTTTCTTTGCATTCCTAGACTTTCCCTGCATTCCTAAACTTTCCCTGCATTCCTAGACTTTCCCTGCATTCCTAGACTTTCTTTGCATTCCTAGACTTTCCCTGCATTCCAGACTTTCCTGCATTCTAGAACTTTCCCTGCATTCCTAGACTTTTCCTGCATTCCTAGACTTTCTTGCATTCCTAGACTTTCCCTGCATTCCTAGACTTTCCCTGCATTCCTGACTTTCCCTGCATTCTAGACTTTCTTTGCATTCCTAGACTTTCCCATTCACAGACTTTCTCTGCATTCATAGACATTTCCTGCATCCTAGACTTTTCCTGCATTCCTAGACTTTCCTGCATTCCTAGACTTTTCTGCACGAAGAGACAGTGTATCGATAACATTGGGATGTCCTTCTTCCTTCGTATCTTTCCCCCACTTTCGTTGACAGTTCATGAGAACAGCAGTGTTGTTTCCTTTCTGTGTGCCGTACATTCATAGACAGTATGCTGAAGACAGCAGTGTTGTTTCCTTT
>CM031595.1:176692811-176694558 GCA_018398815.1 Conus ventricosus
ACACACACACACACAACACACTCTCTCTCTCTCTCTCTCTAAATCTTTCATTCTAACGCACACACAGACACATACACACAAAACGCGCGCGCACGTAGAGAGAGAGAGAGAGAGGGGAGAGAGATGGAGAGAGAGAGAGAGAGAGAGAGAGGGGAAAAGGACAGAGAGGAGAGACAGACACAGAGAGAGACAGAGACAGAGAGGAGAGGAGACAGAGAGAGAGAGGAGAGAGAGAGAGAGAGAGAACGGAATTTCATTCAATCAGAGTAATGAAATAAATACAATACAAAGCTTTTTTTCCCACCCAGTCCTGGTGCAAAAGGAAGAAAATTAAAGAAGAAAACAAAAAAAAGAAACAATAAACAACACACAAGTAGGGTAACTCTTGCTCCCACAAGAAAACATAACTCCAAAGGAATGCTCACAAGAAAACATAACTCCAAAGGAATGCTCACAAGAAAACTAACTCCAAAGGAATGCTCACAAGAAAACCTAACTCCAAAGGAAAAGCTGCTTACGACACCGAATGGCCTAGCAGACATGACAGCACAGTAGCACACTGTTTACTGTTCTCTGCCTTATTTCATATCTACTTTCCTTTCAGTTAACTTGAGGTTATTTGTATTTGTTTCTGTTCGTCCTTGTACTTGTCTGACTATATTCAAGTTGTAAAAGGCTGTGCCAGTCTTGAATAAAAGTTACTTTATATTTGTTCATTTCTCCAGTTCTTGTTGCTGTGTAGATGTGTTCGGTACAGGGTGTATGGGCAAGCTTGGAACATCCTTTTTGGAGGATGTTTCCTTCTTTGTTCTGTGTGCTCCGTGCTGTCATGTCTGCTAGGCGATTCGGTGTCGTAAGCAGCATTCCTTTGGAGTTATGTTTCTTGTGGGAGCAAGAGTTACCCTACTGTTTGTTGAGAAAAAAAAAGAGAGATAAAAAACACGTCAGTTACTAGTATAAACAGTATTCACAAGTAAGAAGAACATAATAATAACGGGGACCCCCCCCCCCCCCAAAAAAAAAAAAAAAAAAAAAAAAAAAAAAATTAGGACTACTCACTGAAATAAACGCAACCGACAAACGAGTGGGGTGAACAGAAAATGAAGTAAAATCATAATGAAAGAAACGAGTCTAGGGTACGGGTATAGAGAAAGGGTTATGAAAGGAAGGGGGGGGGGGGGGGGAAAAGAAAGAAGGGGGAAAGGGAAACAAACCATAACCCATACAGAAGACCTAAAGGATTGACAAAAAAAAAAAGACTTGTCCACATGGACGTTCCTTTCAATTTTTGTTTTTTGTTTTTAATTTGTGTGTGTGTGGGGTTTTTTTTTTTTGGTGATAAACATCCAGCTCATTAATGAAGAAAAAAGGGGTAGAGAGGGAGTGGGTGGGGGACGAAGGGGGGAGGGGCACATAGGGAAGGGGGGTAATCTAAAAATTATCATAACCCTGAAAATAACAACACATCAACAGTAATAATAATGATATAGCATCACAGTACTACCAACAATACCCACAATGATGACAATAACATCATGACTATCAAGTTTAAATTTTAAAAAAAGGCGGCGAACAGGCCATGGAGTCTGAAACATTTCGACTTGCTCTAACATGGATGATTCGCTTCCTTTCAAGTCAGAAGCTCACTGTGAAAGCATCACTGAGACAGACGGGAGAGATTCAAAGTGAACCCAACGCCTCCCTCCGGGTCTTAAAGGACGAAGCGACCCCCCTTTTAAAAATTTTT
>CM031595.1:176695558-176705558 GCA_018398815.1 Conus ventricosus
CCTCCCCCCCCCCCCCCCCACCCCTCTCATTCCCCCCCTCCCTTCCCTCCCTGAGGTCCGTTCGGTCAGCGCTGCCTCCAGTTCCCATTTCATGCGTGACGTGACGTGTCTCTTGTCCCTTCACGTGAAAAAAAAAACCCCTGTATGACGTTTACGCTTCACTGACTACCTGGCGTAACGTCTTAGGTCGCCCGAACCCCGTGTCCGTCAGTCAGTCCGCTGATGTCTTCCGCCCCTTGACCTCCACACCCTAGTCCCCCCCCCCCTGCCCCCCCCCCCCCCCCCACCTCTCACCTCCCCTTCCGCCTCCTTCCCCCTCTTTCTGCCTCTCAGCGTCACGAAGCCTCGTCTTTCTCTCACCTGAAGTCGCCATGTTTTCTCGTTTCTTTGCCTGGCAGCGACAAAATGTTGAACAGGAGACTGGGACGACGGGCAGAAATTGCAGTCATCAATTATGAATGGCCACCGCTCAATGTTACCCCCACCCCCCACTCCCCCTCCACCACTCCACGCCCTTCTCCTCCCACCTCCCCCACCTCCTCCTACACCCATCCTCCTCTCCTCTCTCCCTATATCACTTTCCCTTCCGCACGCGCTCTGCCACGCGCCTGAACGCGCACGCGCACGGTCGCCGAAGTCAATTTGCTGAGCGTTACCTTTCGCCCCGACATCTGCCAGTCGGTCAATCCGGATCCGGAAATAGAACCCCATGCAGCCAGAGTTTGGTGAAGACTTGATAGAGAAAAGGGGGTGGGTGGGGTGGGATGGGGGGAGGGTGGGGGGGTGCGGAAAAGGGCAGATGATCACTGAAAATGAACTTCCATAATTGAAATGCCTTTTAATGAGAGCCAGTTAACGAAACCAATTTCTTTTCTTGATGAGACAAAGGGAGCAAACGTAATCCGCATTGCCGTCACCACACCTCGCCGGTAATTGAAAAAAAAATTAACGTGGATCGATCCACACAGCCACCAAAGAAGGAAAAGGGATGGGGTCGGGAGGTTTTTAGATGAACAAGGGGAAAAGGGTGGGGTGGGGTGGGTGGGTAGGTAGGTGGTGGGGGGGGGGGGGGGGGGGCAGAGTTGGTGCCTCTGAATAGAAGTGCGCACGTGCGTGCCTGTGCATGTTTGCTTACGGGTATGCGAATATGCAGAGAGAGAGAGAGAGAGAGAGAGAGAGAGAGAGAGAGAGAGAGAGAGAGAGAGAGAAAGAGAGAGAGAGTACTGCACTGAGTTAAAAAAAAACAACAACAAGAAAACAACAACCGAAATTGGTGCAGGGGAAAAAAGTTGAAGGAATGTAAACGAAACAACTTTTTGTTTTCGCCTAGCAATGCAAGGGAAAAAGAAGAAAGGAAAAAGAGATTTTTCTTTAACAAAATAGATCCTCAAAGCTAATTTAGTACTGATGTTTCATTATTTTCTTTTCAATGAAAGATAACTGTGTTCCAATATTAAAAAATATGTTTACAATTTATATACATGTTCCACCATTTTGTGTATACGTTTGAGAGGTAATAAAACAACCAGTCTTGAAAAAAAAAAAAAAAACCATTTGTGAATATGCTTGAAGATCATAAAACAATCAGTCTTAAAAATTGATAACAGAAGCATGAAGCAAAGATTACAGAGAGAGAGAGAGAGAGAGAGAGAGAGAGAGAGAGAGAGAGAGAGAGAGAGAGAGCGAGCTTAGAACACCCATTAAAACTGAAACAACATTCCTCACTTCTCCAAGAGAGAGAGAGAGAGAGAGAGAGAGAGAGAGAGAGAGAGAGAGAGAAGAGAGAGAGAGAGAGAGCAGCGTTGTTTTGTTTACGGTCAATACTGCGACAATGCAAAACCTTGATTAACCCAATAAAAACAAGAGCACAGGGGAAAAAGGCGGTTATTATCCAGTATTGTAGACAATCTAATTAAGCGGGAAGGCTGGCACAGACAAGGAGGCGAGAGGACCAGCGACAATTGAGTAACTTTCTTTTCTTCTTTTTCTTCTCCTTGTTCTTCTAACATCAGACACTTTCAAAGTTTGCCAGCTTTCTATTTCTTTGTCATCTTCATCTTGTTTCAATTCTGTTTTGTTTGTCGTTTTTTTTCCCCTCCCTCCTTGCCCCCACTGCATATTGCACCTTCTATTGGTTTATTTTGCCCCCACTGCATATTGCACCTTTCTATTGGTTTATTTTGCCCCCACTGCATATTGCACCTTTCTATTGGTTTATTTTGCCCCCACTGCATATTGCACCTTTCTATTGGTTTATTTACTTATTCCTGTACTTTTATTTATCTATCTTTCACTCTTTTTTCTTCTTCTCGTTTTCTGATTTTCTTCTATACATCGTCAAAGTTTTCATTCCTGTAGAATTCTTTTTCTTTTTTTTTCTTCCTTGAAAGTTTATTCTTTTTCCCCTGGAGATGTATCCGTGTTCTTTCCTCGCTAGTGATTCTTTTTCTTTCTTGATGGTGTTTCTTTTACACTGAATCCAGGATTATTTCCAAACAAAGATTCCCTTCTCTGCCCGCAGGCCTTCACACGAACATCTTCGCCCTGTGTTAGAATATATGTATAGTATGAAGCCAACTTTCTCCGTCTCTCTCCTCTCTCTCTCTCTCTCTCTCTCTCTCTCTCTCTCTCTCGTGTGTGTGTGTGGTGTTGTGTGTGTGTGTGTGTGTGTGTGAGCGCGCGCGCATGCGCGCGCCAGCGTGCATGTATAACTGCAGTGTACTGCGAACAAACAAAAACCAAAGGAATCGCTGACGCTGGGAGAATGGAGAGAAAGAATCAGGGAACGAACAAGGAGTGGAGAAAGTCAACTCCGGGTCTGGGCAAGCCACTCCACTGCCGCCTAAAGTCACAGACCTAGAACCGCAGGGGCTAAAGAATAACAGCAACGTATTCATGTCAACGGTACTGCACCTCCCTCCCCCCACCCTCTCTTCGCATTTCCATTCTAGGTCATGAAGGGAAGGACAAGAAGTTCTGCATAAACAAGTGCAGGCAGTTACGGCGCAGGCTGCAGTCATGGTTTACGTCGTCACTTCGTCTGAGATGGTTTACACCAAGTGGATAAACAGGTTCGTTTTCTATTTTTTCTTTCTGTTTTTCTTTTAGACTTCTCCATGATCGATGAGATTGAAACGAGGATGACAAGATAGTGGGGATGATCTTCCGTTTGAACGAGTCGTGACTAGTTATTGCTTGGTATGTATATGATTTTGTAAGATTGCCACGTCTTGCATAGGCGGTCCACTGTTAATTTGGAGGTGTATCTCTATCTGAACACACACACACACACACACACACATACACACACACACACGCACACGCACCACACACACACACACACACACACACACACACACACACACACACACACACACACACACACACACACACACGCACGCACGCACGCACGCACGCACGCACGCACACACACACACACACACACACACACACACACACACACACACACACACACACACACACACACTACAAATACGACACTAACAATACATTAAAACCACTATTAATAAAAATAGTGCGGACGAAGTGAATGCACAAAAGAAAATCTATTGCATTGCAGTAGTAATAAGACGAGATAAAACAAAAAGAACACGGTTGAAAAAAGCCATGTGGATATAAGTGAATTCGGTCTAGCTCTACTCAAAGAAACGGAAAGACCACCTACAAAAAGGCCCATTGAATTTTAAATCTTTGATGTCAATGTTTGCACAGCGCTTTCTTTTTTCCTTCCATTATTTCTTAACTAGACAAGATGCGCCTCCCGATCATTCATTCTGAGACTTCATGGTGGATCAGTTCTTCTGTACCCCTTCCAGTTTCCCTACATACTGGCTTCCAGTCCTTCATTCAAAGAGTTGTAATGACACTGGCCAATATTCCAGCATCCCTTCTTTGTTTTCCCGACACTGGCTGAGTGAGAGTTACTGGCATTGGTCGGTGTTCTGTATTTCAAAAATACTTATAATGTGGTATGTTTATACATGTGTGCGTGCATGCATAAGTCTCTCTCTCTCTTTGCGTGTGTGTGTGTGTGTGTGTGTGTGTGTGTGTGTGTGTGTGTGTGTGTGTGTGATCAGCGTGTCGGGCTACTATGCAGGTCAGACATCTGTTAAGTCGTTTCCATGAGAACTTCGTCTTCAATCCTTTCAGCTCCTTGGTCATCAATTTATCAATCAGCTCTAAATCCTGCGCACTGTAACCTCGCAAATATTGAGTAGTGTATAGCTAGTCCGCACGCAGTGACACCTCCTTGATGAAACTGAAACTGCATGTGTGTGTGTGTGTGTGTGTGTGTGTGTGTAGTCAGTACAACCTTGAGTTAATCTGACAATAAATTGGTTTCAGTCAGTGTGTTGTGTGTGTGTGTGTGTGTGTGTGTGTGTGTGTGTGTGTGTGTGTGTGTGTGTGCATGCGTGCGTGCGTGCGCGCGAGCGTGTGTGTGTGTCTGCGCGCGTTTACATGCAAGCCTGCGTCATTGTTTGCACGCGTTCCCACCTCTTTCCCCCCTCCCCCCCCCCCCCCCCCCCCCCCCCCCCCCCGCAAAAATAAAATAAATGAAATAAAACCCTTCACCGTTGTGATCCTGTGTAACAATCGGCGGTTCTCACCGCAGCACTGTCGCCTTAAAATGCCCCCCCCCCCCCTCCTCACCCTTCCTTTTCCCCAACCCCTCCTTCCACCTCCCCACCCCCCCCCCCCCCCCCCACACACACACACACAAACACCCAGACGTGCCCGCCAGGTCAGCATTAATCCACCTGTGACAAATGCCCCGCAAACACTGGCGGGCACACCTATACATCACCGCGCTCCCTGGGGGGCATTTTCACTCCAAAAATACCCCTCCACCAACAGAGACGTAACGACCGAGGGGGAAAAAGGACAAGACAGACGGAGTTTAAGGCGGATTACAGCCTAATCCCGCTTCCTCTGTTAGTGCCAGCTTCGTTTGCGCGACTTGCCAGTCGATACGAGGCAGAGATCGTTCACAGGCGGAGGGAGGGAACTTTGTTTTTCGGTTTGCTCTCTCTGTCTCTCTCTCTCTCTGCTCTCCCCCCCCCCTCTCTCTCTGTCTCCCCCCATCCTCTCTCTCTCTCTGTCTTCCCGCCCCCCCCCCTCTCTCTCTCTGTCTCCCCCCCCCTCTCTCTCTCTCTCTCTCTCACTCTCTGTGGATTTTGCTTGGTGTTTAATCCCCATTTTTTCTCTTCCCTCATCATTATCGTCGTGCACAACACACGTGTGACTGGGATGGAGGGTGTATGTGTATGTGTGTGTGTGTGTGTGTGTGTGTGTGTGTGTGTGTGTATGTGTGTATGTGTGTTGTGTGTGTGTGTGTGTGTGTGTGTGTGTGTGTGTGGTGTGTGGTGTGGTGTGTGTGTGTGTGTGTGTATAGTGTGTGTGTGTGTGTGTGTGTGTGTGGTGTGTGTGTTGTGTGTGGTGGAAAGGGTGGGTGGGACGGGTGAGGGAAGGGGGGGGGGGCAAAACCGTCATTAAATAACCTGATGGTCAAGACATAGCGCTGCTGTAAGTGCTCTTCGGAGGATTCTCGTACAGACATGAACTGTAGATAATATAGACATGAACTGTAGATAATATAGACATGAACTGTAGATAATATAGACATGAACTGTAGATAATGTAGCCATGAAGTGTACATGATACAGCCATGAACTGTAGATAATATGGCCGAGATCGAGATGGGGTGGACAAATACTGAATAATGAATAAGGAAATGAAGGAAGAAGAAAAAAGGAAAACATACAAAACAAAAGGAGAGGAAAAAAGGAAGGCTGAGAAAGAATTTGTAAAGGGGGGAAAAAAACCTATTGAATACCCAAGTAGTGAGGAATAATGAAGTAGTGAGGAATAATGAAGTAGTGAGGAATAACGAAGTAGTGAGGAATAATGAAGTAGTGAGGAATAACGAAGTAGTGAGAAATAATGAAGTAGTGAGGAATCATTTTTATAGACAAAGATGATGTTTGTCTCTTTCATACCCGCCCCCTTTTTTTCTTGAGGGAAGGAGAGAGGGAGAGGGAGGTATGGAGGATGATAACAATGGGTAATGGTCGTCAACACGAACTATATAGAAAAGAAAATGAACAGTTATATAACCTGGCGTGATGAAATGCATTTGAACGCAGTATTTATGTACAGTGATGAAGAAAATAATTTGTTTACATGTAATTGAATGACCGCTTATTCTTTTCTTTTTTAAGTTAAGTAATTAATTTCTTCGACGAGCGGTTACAAAAATATTCAAACAGTGAACACTGAAAGCACTTTAAGATCACGTTTTAGGAGAGAAAAAAACTCTGATGATGTGAAGCTGTATATTTGGGGCAGTCCATCACAAAATAGTATTCATCCCCAGTTCAGTCGTGATACAATCCTTGCGTGTTCCATTTCTCTCAAAAGCCCACATTATTGTCCCTTTTCTATTCCAAACTCTCAAGCTCAGGTCAACAACGTTCTCTCGTGACGAAAACGACTGCGTCAAATTTCAAAACGAAAGACCTCACAATACAAAATCCCACCGGTGAACGAAACACCCGCTTCGATGCCTGTCTGAATCGGAAATGGAAGTGGTATACCTGGAGTAGGACGCACATCCAGCACGCATTAGACGGGAACCATCTACAGACAGACTTCAGCATGGAACCATCTACAGACAGACTTCAACATGGAACCATCTACAGACAGACTTCAACATGGAACCATCTACAGACAGACTTCAGCATAGAACCATCTACAGACAGACTTCAGCATGGAACCATCTACAGACAGACTTCAGCATGGAACCATCTACAGACAGACTTCAGCATGGAACCATCTACAGACAGACTTCAACATGGAACCATTTGTAGACGACAGATCTGAATACAGAACCATTTATAGACGAAAACTCTCAACACTGAATCCTGTGCAGACCACAAACGTCAAAAACTAAACCACTCACAGACGACTCTGTCGAGTGGATAAAGAAGATCTCACTGTTCTCAAGTCCTCTTGCTAAGAGACTGACAGGCCGACAAACATACAGACAGACACAGTCAAACGGACAGACAGAAACACAGGTTAAACGAGAAGAACATTCTCTTCGCCAGGTCAGCGTGATCCAAGTGGACCAGGTCCATGGCAGATCAATGCAATGTGAAGCCAGGAAGAAAGTCAGCAGCCAGGCCAGGTGCGTCCCTCCAAGCTGTTTGTACCTTGGACCAACGTCGTTTCACAGCCTACCAGTGAACGAAATTCAGCGTTGTTTTGTAAAGTATAATCAAGATCCTCTCATTGACTCTTGAGGCCAAACTTAACATGAGCGCATAAGCGGGATCCCGTCCACGATTAGTCCCACCTAACGGTAGCGTCGACATTAATTTTTGATGTCCCAGTGAATCGGGATGTATTGAATTGCACTGAATTGTATTGTACTGGGCTGTGTTGAGGTGTCTTGTGTTGTTTGGTATTGTATTTGATTGGTACTATATTGCACTGTTGTCTTTGATTGGTACTATATTGCACTGTTGTCTTTGATTGGTACTATATTGCACTGTTGTCTTTGATTGGTACTATATTGCACTGTTGTCTTTGATTGGTACTATATTGCACTGTTGTCTTTGATTGGTACTATATTGCACTGTCTTGCACTGTGTGCTATTCTGCTGAGCTGTATTCCGCTCTGTTGTATTGTGCAATGCTGTATCGTGTTGCATTGCATAGTACTGTATTGTATTGCGCTGTACTGTGCTGTACTGAGGTGTGCTGTACAATGTATTCAACTACACGCTGAGTTGCAACGAAGTATGATGCATGGCATTCTTACACACCGTGTTGTGACGCATTGTAACGCGCTGTATTGTACAGTGCAGTATTGTATTGCATTATATTGTATAGTTGTATACGGTATTGTACAGCACTACGGGCATTGTAGCGTGCGCTTGCTGCACGCAGAACCACGGCTGATTGCCTCACAGGGAAAAGGGAGACTTGGTTGTCTCACAGGGAAAAGGGAGACTTGGGGGTCTCACAGGGAAAAGGGAGACTTGGTTGTCTCACAGGGAAAAGGGAGACTTGGTTGTCTCACAGGGAAAAGGGAGACTTGGGGGTCTCACAGGGAAAAGGAGACTTGGGGGTCTCACAGGGAAAAGGGAGACTTAGGGGTCTCACAGGGAAAAGGGAGACTTGGGGGTCTCACAGGGAAAAGGGAGACTTGGGGGGTCTCACAGGGAAAAGGGAGACTTGGGGGTCTCACAGGAAAAGGGAGACTTGGTTGTCTCACAGGGAAAAGGGAGACTTGGTTGTCTCACAGGGAAAAGGAAGACTTGGTTGTCTCACAGGGAAAAGGGAGACTTGAGGGTCTCACATGGAAAAGGGAGACTTGGTTGTCTCACATGGAAAAGGGAGACTTGAGGGTCTCACATGGAAAAGGGAGACTTGGGGGTCTCACAGGGAAAAGGGAGACTTGGGGGTCTCACAGGGAAAAGGGAGACTTGGGGGTCTCACAGGGAAAAGGGAGACTTGAGGGTCTCACATGGAAAAGGAGACTTGGGACAACTACAGAGGGCTCTGCGGGAAGGGAAGAGGCTCACCCGATGCACACGAAGCTCGATCCGCAGGGATCCAGAATACTCTCCCTTCCCAGGCAAGTTGGTCAACCACTCGGCCACGCTTTGACCTTGCTTGCCCTGCTTTATTGAAGGGTAAAATCAGACATCCCTCCCTCCGCCCCTCTCCCTCCTCTAAGCCACTCATCCCTTCTCCTACCCAACCTACCTCTCCCTCCTCTAAGCCACTCATCCCTTCTCCTACCCAACCTACCTCTCCCCCTTCCCATATCCTCGTCCCTCTTTCTCTCTGAAAACAAAGAGGCGACAAAAAACAAACAAAGCAGCTAACGGCAAACACAAACAAGAAAACAACGAACAAAATAAACATAACAGAACAAAACAAAATGAGCAACAAAAAGACACACACACACACACACACACACACACACACACACACACACACACACACACACACACACACACATACACACACACACGCCAAAAACAATACCAGATTCCAGAGCTCCTGCCCGCTAACGATCCCAGAGCATAATGGAGAAAGAAAAGACAACCGCGTTGTCGCGCACGCGCGCGTTCGTGTCTTCTCGTGCGCGCGCGAGTCGAGTGTGAATTGAGATGCCCACGTCTCCCGCAAATCACTGGATTCTCACGTAGCGTGGATCTAAAGGACAAGAATGTTGAAATCGAGTGAAAATGACCCGTAACTGTCACTAACCCTAATCGTTTATTATCATTATGATGACAGCATGATCCCAATAACTGCTGTCTTCATTTTTGGCGGCCCCCTTCTTCTGTTGTTGCTTCCACGCTGCTTAGTTCGGCTCCCCTACAGCCAGGTTAATCCTGCCGTAGATTCACTACCCTCAGGTCACATGGAGCAGTCCTTGAGGCAACCCACCGGAGGAGACACTGCCAAGTCACTGTGATGGTGTTCAGTGGATCCTGTTGTGGTCCAACGTACGCAAGACACCAGCCAACTTCTGGCCCCCCCTGCTGTCGTTCGTTATTTCCTCACGTTACGCTCACTTCTCAGAAAGCGTGTCCACTTTTAATGAATATAGACGTTAATATCTGACATACTCAGAAGTTCAGAACTTAAAAAAAAAAGTGTCTGAGATACATACACACGTTTACACATCTGTGAAATCACTGAAGTTTTCTTTCCAGCTCGTGTATGGTGCACTCTCTCTCTCTCTCTCTCTCTCTCTCTCTCTCCTCTCTCTCTCTCTCTCTCCCTCTCTCTCTCTCTCTCCCTCTCTCTCTCTCTCACACACACACACACACATACAGAAACATATCCACACACATACGCATGAGTCATACAAACTCACAGACACACACGAGAGAGAGAGAGAGAGAGAGAGAGAGAGAGAGAGAGAGAGAGAGAGAGAGAGAGAGAGAGAGAGAGAGAG
>CM031595.1:176713058-176718058 GCA_018398815.1 Conus ventricosus
TTGGACGTATAGGACTAGAAGCAGGATTAGGGTTAGCAATACAGGCTAGGGTAGCGACCTTAGCATATAGGACTAGAAGCAGATTAGGGTTAGCAATACAGGCCATGGGTAGGAACCTTAGCATATAGGACTAGAAGCGGGAAATTAGGGTTAGCAATACAGGCTAGGGGTAGGAACCTTAGCATATAGGACTAGAAGCAGGATTAGGTTAGCACTAAAGGCTAGGATAGGAACGTTAGCATATAGGACTAGAAGCAGGATTAGGGTTAGCAATACAGGCTAGGGTAGGAACCTTAGCATATAGGACTAGAAGCAGGATTAGGGTTAGCACTAAAGGCTAGGGATAGGAACGTTAGCATATAGGACTAGAAGCAGGCTGGAGTTAGAAGTAAGGTTGGAAATAGGTTATGGGGTGGGGTTGGGAACTTAAGACATAGAATCGACATAAATGTAGGGTTGAGGAAAGGATCAGGTGTAGAAGCAGGGTTTAGGTTAAGACCATCACATGTACTGGACCAAAAAAGAGTCAGGGTTAAGCTGAGAAATAATGTTAGAGTTAGGGTTGGGGTTTACTAAACCTGAGATTCTTAACATACCTGCTGCACTCGTCCTCTGGCCTGTCACCTAACGTCGGCGTTTTGGGCGGTGCAACATTTTTTTTAAAACCTCCTCTTTCATGGTTCGAGGGTTTTTTTTTTTGATGTGTGTCTTTTTGTCTCTGTATGTTGTTATTACGAGGAAGCTGCCTCCCCCCCACCCCCCCTCCCGCCCTGTCTGCCTGCACGGAGGGAGAAATAATCATAGTGTCGTCAACGAAGACAGCCAGGTAGGCTGCTGAAAATGTACGCCCTGTGTTAAGCCTAGCAACAGTCTGGGTGGTCTTTGCGCGCGCGCGCGCGCGCGCGCGCCGCGCACGCGTGTTGTGTGTGTGAGTGCTTGCGTGCGTGTGGGGTTTTGCGTGCAAAAGGCGCGCACGCACACACACACATGCACACAGCCAGGGAGAGAGAGAGAGAGAGAGAGAGAAGAGAGAGAGAGAGAGAGAGAGAGAGAGAAGAGAGAGAGAGACAGACAGACAGACATAGCCATGCCTATGAGACAGAAAGGGGGTGTCAAAAAGAGAGAGAGAGAGGGGAGAGAGAGAGAGAGAGAGAAGAGAGACAGACAGACAGACAGACATAGCCATGTCTATGAGACAGAAAGGGGGTGTCTAAAAGAGAGAGAGAGAGAGAGAGAAGAGAGAGAGAGGAGAGAGAGAGAGAGAGAGAGAGACAGACAGACGAGACAGACAGACAGACATAAACATGTCTATGAGACAGAAAGGGGGTGTCTAAAAGAGAGAGAGGGAGAGAGAGAGAGAGAGGGGAGAAAGGGAGAGGGAGAGAGAGAGAGAAGGAGAGAGAGAGAGAGAGCACAGAGAATCAAACCCACAAAGCAAATTAACTTCACCGACCAGAAATGAATCTAATCAACAATCCGATCAGAGGTGCGACCAGAAATAGAATCTAATCAACAATCCGATCAGGATGCGACCAGAAATAGAATCAAATCAACAATCCGATCAGGATGCGACCAGAAATAGAATCTAATCAACAATCCGATCAGGGATGCGACCAGAAATAGAATCTAATCAACAATCCGATCAGGGATGCGACCAGAAATAAAATCTAATCAACAATCCGATCAGGGATGCGACCAGAAATAGAATCTAAACAACAATCCGATCAGGGATGCGACCAGAAATAGAATCTAATCAACAATCCGATCAGGGATGCGACCAGAAATAGAATCAAATCAACAATCCCATCAGGGATGCGACCAGAAATAGAATCTAATCAACAATCCGATCAGGGATGCGACCAGAAATAGAATCAATCAACAATCCGATCAGGGATGCGACCAAATAGAATCTAATCAACAATCCGATCAGGATGCGACCAGAAATAGAATCTATCAACAATCCGATCAGGGATGCGACCAGAAATAAGAATCTAATCAACAATCCGATCAGGATGCGACCAGAAATAGAATCTAAACAACAAACCGATCAGGGATGCGACCAGAAATAGAATCTAATCAACAATCCGATCAGGATGCGACCAGAAATAGAATTAATCAACAATCCGATCAGGGATGCGACCCGAAAAAGAATCTAATCAACAATCCGATCAGGGATGCGACCAGAAATAGAATCTATCAACAATCCGATCAGGCTTCGACCAGTAAATAGAATCTAATCAACAATCCGATCAGGATCGACCAAAATAGAATCTAATCAACAACCGATCAGGGATGCGCAGTGCAAAAAATGACAAGGAACGCATATGAGTTGAAAATTTACAGCTAATATCTTTGAAATCGTGAAAGCAACAAGCCTGCCCCCAAACCCCCAACCCCAACCCACCCAACCCCCACCCATCCCTTCGCTACCTGAAAATAGCAACTGCAATCATTTCAAAAGAGAAGCATCAAATCAAGACCAAAGTGTGATACTGTTGTTGAGATCATCAGCGAATTCTTTGGGTAAACCTTACCAAGAGCTGACTTCCACATAGATGACGGTAAGAAAGATACAGAAAAAGGAAGAATGGAAAGAAGGAAGGAAAGACGAAAGGAACACAGACCAGGAAAGATAAAAAAAGAAAAGGGCCAAAAAAAAAAAAAAAAAGAAGAAAAGAATAAAAAGAAAAGGAGAAAAATTGCCAAACGTCAGAAACATATTGGGACAATGAGAAAAGAATAGAAGAAACAATAGCACAATAAAGGGAAAGAACGGGGAAAAGGTAGGAAGAAACAAAGAGAAACCTGCAAAAACAAAGCAAAAGCAAAACAAAACAAGCTGTTTATGAAGATAGACACTGACACCAGAGAAAGAGACAATGGTTAAGAAAGAAACAGAACAAGAGAAAACAAAAACAAGAGGAACAAAACAAATAACAGACAAAAAAAACAATTGCAAAGCCAGCGAAACATTGGACAAGTGTATGAATGGGCGTCCAATCATTGTAAAAAAAACACAAGAAAGAACGAACAAGAATAAATAAAGGGAGCAGAGAAAGAAAAAAGACAGAAGAAAAACGGAAAGGGCATAAAAGTAAACAGGAGAAAAAAAACCCCCATAAAACCAAAGAGAGAACGAAAGAAAAGAAAAGTAGCACACAAGCCCTCCAAGACTTCAGAAGAGAAAGAAATAAGCCATCATGAAGACGGCGACGTTGAACTGGAAGAGAAGAACTCGGGCTGGCAGTATCGTTCCATCTGGACCCGATCACTCACAGATAGTCTTTGGGCAATCACTCACACACATCATGCACACACTCACACAAACTCACGAAACCGCGCGCGCCCGCGTGATTCTGACATGGCGCATATGACCACCCAGACAGCGAAATCAGGGCCGCAGGTGCAGATCTGACGTCACTTCAACACACCAGATTCTTGCGTTTCTACGTGCAGAAGCAGATTGGGGAACGGGACGGAGGTAGAGAGAGAGAGAGAGAGAGAGAGAGAGAGAGAGAGGAGAGAGAGAAGAGAGAGAGGATGGAGGGGTCACTGTTTTTCTGGACTCACCCCCCTCCTTCCTTTCGTCAAAAAGGTTGCTGGGGACACCCCATTAATTTTCTTTCTTTCTTTTTTTTTAATTTTTTTTCTAAAGCGCAGAAAGAAAAGTTCCCAATGCACAAAAGTGACAACATGTACAAACAAACGTCAACCGAAGATATATATATATATATATATATATATATAATTATATATATATATATAAATATAATATATATAAATATATATATATATATATATATATACCACACACAATATCACCAAAAATTGCATTTAGAGAGAGAAAATGATACAGTCATAATTCATTATCACAGCATTCTTTTGAGGTTCCAAAATCGCGACAACATGCAAACGAAAAAAAAAAAAATAGGAGCATGATTTTTTTTTTTTTAGCATGAATACTCCAATCGTTCAATACATGCGAACTAATTTGTCAGGTAGCATGCAAGGTGACGTCATGCACCGATGCTTTCAACTCCCTTGAGGCTGGTAGGAGATATGCTCGGATGTGGGCGACAGATAGATCCGTTCAAACGAATGCGGGCGGTCGAAACTTCGATTCCAAAGTGTCCCCCACCTAAAATTCAACGTTTTCGCTATTGTCATCATGGTAGTGTAATGCTGATCGCTTTTCCGCGCCCATCCTACTTCAATGTGTATTACCCGACACAAAAAACAACAGGATCTGGCGTGACTCTGGAGACGTGACAAACGCTGGCGGTAGGCAGGAGGTGAGAGAGGGGAGTTGGGAGGGACAGAAATGGGGCAAACGCACTCTTCCTCTGTCTCTCGGATTCGCGACTGTTCTCTGCGAGGTCTTGGTGAGCGATGCCCTGCGTGTGTTGGGTCAGAGCGGGCACTGCCTGCGTGGTGTTGGGTCAGAGCGGGCACTGCCTGCGTGTGTGGGGTCAGAGCGGACACTGCATGCGTGTGTGGGGTCAGAGCGGACACTGCCTGCGTGTGTGGGGTCAGAGCGGACACTGCCTGCGTGTGTGGGGTCAGAGCGGACACTGCATGCGTGTGTTGGGTCAGAACGGGCACTGCCTGCGTGTGTTGGGTCAGAACGGGCACTGCCTGCGTGTGTTTGGGTCAGAGCGGGCACTGCCTGCGTGTGTTGGGTCAGAACGGGCACTCCCTGCGTGTGTGGGGTCAGAGCGGGCACTGCCTGCGTGTGTGGGGTCAGAGCGGACACTGCATGCGTGTGTTGGGTCAGAACAGGCACTGCCTGCGTGTGTGGGGTCAGAGCGGGCACTGCCTGCGTGTGTGGGGTCAGAGCGGGCACTGCCTGCGTGTGGTGGGGTCAGAGCGGGCACTGCCAGCGTGTGTGGGGTCAGAGCGGGCACTGAAGCATGCGCAGTGTCCCTGTGGCGCGTGGCCTCATGACGACGACTAATTCAATGCTCCCGTTGGACTGCAGTGCTGGGGCGGGACGGACTGGA
>CM031595.1:176723058-176745558 GCA_018398815.1 Conus ventricosus
TAGGCCCGGCGTTCGATTCCTCTTCGATGCAGTCAGGGTGAAAGAGATTTTCTGCTAGGAGTTAAATTCTGCACGGTCTCCTGTTCTCTTCTTAGTCCTTGGGACAACATTGTACACCCCGATCTTGTGCGTGATCGCATGCATGAGTCATCTTCCGAGCTTGTTGAACTTCATTCCATGTTTCGGAGGATTGCTACTAGAGGATTAGGCTATGATGAGCAGGTGGCATAGATGACAGAGAAAAAAAAAACATGCGTGCTAGATAAAAATGAAGGCAGAGTGTGGCTATCTTAACTAACTTCTTTTTTAAAAAAAAACACACACACAAAAAAACGTGCAAACATCTCACCTATGGCGACTTAAAAGTTCTAACCGACAAACGAAGAGAGAGAGAAGAGAGAAGAGAGAGAGAGAAGGAGAGAGAGAGTGAGGAGAGGAGAGGGGAGGGGTAGCGGTGGTGGTTGGGGTGGGCGGATGGGGTCCGGTCTTCGCTCAATATGACGTCAATCTCGCCCATTTACGAGAGGGCAAGGAGGACGGCCGTTGACTTTCAAACAGCGTGTGGGTAGGTCAGATAACCAGCCACGCGTCGAGAGTGCCTCTCTCCACCCACCCTCTCTCACGGCCACGCGCTCCTCTGCGCCAGCGAGAAGCCCAGACCGAAGTTCAAGTGGCTTCGATGGAGGCAACTTTGTTACTGTCACAACAGAACCAGGGCCTCTTGAGAAGATGGATGTGTCCCTCCGTCATGTCGTTCCATGTATTAATCACACAGATTAAACCGTTTATTCCGCCTGGCTTGGGTCCTTGGACAGACACCGGCACACACTGCTGTCTTTCATAACGCACAGTCAGGGTGGATGTTTCCAGCTGGTATATTAATTAAGGCGGGAGAAAGAAGGGGGCAGACAGAAAGAGAAGGGAGGACGACATCCAGGTATGGACAGGCCTGACCTTTGGTGATTCTCATAAAGCGGCAGAGGAGGATTGTTCTTTAACTGGTGCAGCTACGCCTAGAACTGACTGATGGTGGTGATGATGAATTACGGCGCCAATCAAGATCCAATTCTTTTTTTAAATTTCAATTACTTTCTCCTGTTTTTGTTGAACAGAGTTTGCATCTCCACTTATTACAACTTGTGTCTAACTATAACACTTTTACATTACCGGATCATTATTACACAAACAAGCATTTCACTCTTCTATTTTGCATATAGGACCCTTGTATTTGGTATTGCAAACAGAAATTCATGTTTACCTGCCTCCTTGATTATAGCGGAGTGTGAAGCTAAACAAACGATTCCTCATCCATGCTGCATCAATTGCTTTCAGTCCTGTCTTAAATGGATTGAAAAGCCTAATAATGCAAACGAGCGGGTTTTTACTAATGATTTAAAAAGTTATACGCTTCGATAATTCATTTCATTTTATCAGTAATTGATTATGTAACCACCCAAAGAAAAAGATACATCCGAATGGCGGTGGGAATTTGGGTGCCTCTTCTCTTTAGGTGCTGAAATGATCACTAGCTGATTAAACGAAGATGATCACTTAACCACCTCACATGGTGATAAGCAGATTGTTTGAATCCTTCAGTCTATCATGGTAGTAAACTGAAACAACACGCCGCACCACAGAACCAACCAGAATGCGAAGAAACACACGAAAAAGGGAGCAAAATAACGCCTTTGCTGGATTCTGTATATATTTTTTAAAAAAAAAACAACCGTCGGTTTCTGTCAGACGTGTCTTCTTCAGATATCGCAGATACCCCCCCCCCCCCCCCCCCCCCCCCCCCCCCCCCCCCCCCCCCCCCCCCCCCCCCCACCCCCCCCCCACCCCCACTCCCAAGTGGCCCTGATTGGCCCTGATGACGACCCACCACAGCCGCTCGCCACAGACCCTCCGCCCGCCCCCCTCCCCATTACCGACTGGCACGTCTCAGGATGTTTAACTGCGACCCTATACGCGTGTGCCACGGCCAATCGCTCCTTCCCAACGAACTGGCACGTAAAAAAAACATTAAAACTTCAGGATAACCCCCTCCCCACACAGCGCACACCGTCTGCTAAAAAAATTTTTTCCCTTTTTTTAAATTGGGTTTTAAAAACAAAAAAAAAAAAAACCCCCCCTTTTTTTTTTTTCCTTTTGGGCCCTTTTTTTTAAAAAAAACTTTTTTTTAAAAAAATTTTTAAGCAAAAAAATTCCCTTTTTTCAAAATTTTTTTTTTAAAAAAAAAAAAAAAAAAAAAAAAAAAAAAAAATTTTTGTTTTTTTTTTTTTTAAAAAAAAAAAAAAAAAAAACCCGGGGGGGGGGTTTTTTCCCTTTTAAAAAAAATTTCCCCCCTTCCCCCCCCCCCCCCCCCCCCCCCTTCCCCCCCCCCCCCCCCCCCCCCCCTTTCCCCCCCCCCCCCCCCCCCCCCCCCCCCCCCCCCCCCCCCCCCCCCCCCCCCCCCCCCCCCCCCCCCCCCCCCCCCCCCCCCCCCCCCCCCCCCCCCCCCCCCCCCCCCCCCCCCCCCCCCCCCCCCCCCCCCCCCCCCCCCCCCCCCCCCCCCCCCCCCCCCCCCCCCCCCCCCCCCCCCCCTCCCCCCCAAAGGGGGGCCCCCAAAAAAACCCCCCCAAACCCCCCCCCCCCCCTTTCCGCCGGGCCCCCCCAAGGAGGGGGTTTTTCCCCTTTTTTTGGGGCCCCCTTTTTTTTTTCCCCCCTTTTAAAAAAAGGGGGGGGCCCCCCCAAAAAACCCGGGGCCCCCCCCCAAAAAACCCCAAAAAACCCGGGCCCTTTTTTTTTGGGGGTTTTTTTGGGGGCCCCTTCCCCCCTTTGCGTCTTTTTGAGAGCACAGTCAATGGCAAGGGGCGGGGGGGAAGACTGGGGACCGCCCTCAACCAACCGTACGTCAGCTACAAGGAACTCGGGGTTTTTTGAAACCTGCGTGTGAGGTCAAAAGTCCACAGACTCATTTTTTCGTCAGAACATATCCGAAGTTCTTCCTCTCTCTCTTTTCTGACGTGCACGCGCGCGCGCGCGTGTGTGTGTGTTTTGTGTGCGCGCGTGCGTGTGTACATCATTCATTTGCTTGACTCGCTCCTCCCCCCAGGTCCCTGGCCTCTTGGGAGAACTGAATTAAGAAATAGCACACAAAAAAATGTATATCTATCCATCCATCTTTCTATATACACCTATCTATCTATCTATCGAGAGAATCTAGTTAAAGCTGACAAAGTGAGCCCAATGATGTCAGTTAGGTGAATAACTGTGTGAGGGACATTTTGCGTCCACAGTCCCTAGAACCTAGTCGTGCACGATCGCCTCCACCAAACTAAACAACTGGACCTAACATTGCCCCCATGACCATTTCCACTCATCCAGATGTCAGGATCTAACTGTGCCCGCAAAACGTCTTGATAGGCAATCGTTAATTTAGTCCAGGACGATCAAAACACCCATCCAGGTACATTTTTTTCTCATTCGCCTACCCTGGCGAAATAATCGAAACTATAAAATGGACCATGCTGTCTAAACATGCGCCGGTTGTTGTCTGCTGAAACGAAAATAAGTGGTATAATTTGAAAAAAAGAAGAGATAAAGAAAAATCCTGGATTACATAAAAAAGAACGCCGTTGCGCTCTCTCTCTCTCTCTCTCTCTCTCTCTCTCTCAACCCACACACAACCACCACACACACACAACACACACCACATGCATGGACACAAGTACAGAGAGAGAGAGAGAGAGAGAGAGGAGAGAGAAGAGAGAGAGAGAGAGAGAGAGAGAGAGAGAGAGAGAGAGAGTAGTTGGGCATGAATCAATAAAGGGTCTTTCATTTCCGCGGCAGAATTAGACCAGACTCCAGGACAGACTACACCCTGCCAATCAATTACCAGACGGCGCTGAAGCAATCCCCGCCGTCATTGCATTTTTCAGCCACAGACAACAAAGGTGGGTAATCCTGTTCTGTCTAAGTACACCCTGGGTTACCTCCTTGACTTTCCCACGACACAGCCCCGCGGTCTGTAAGGGTGATCCACCTTGGGAGGCCCCATGATGGATGGTGCATTTTGTGGGCGGGGTGGGGTTGTTACGTCAGTTTGTACGATCAACACGCCAGCACGCTAGCAGACACACTGGGGCAGAAGACGGACAGGGGGATACGAAGATAAGAACGAAAGAGAGAGAGAGAGAGAGATGAAGAGAGGGGAGAGAGACAGACAGACAGACAGAAAACAAGAAAAGAGAGAGAGAGGGGAGCAGATATAGATGGGACATAGACAGAACAGCAGCGGAGAGAGGGGAGAGAGAGAGAGAGAGAAGAGAGAGAGGAGAGAGAGAGAGAGAGAGAGAGAGAGAGGTAATCATACACTCACTAGAATCGCCACACGCCACAAACTTTACAACCTTTACGCAAAGAAAACCTCAAAGACTCCGAGGAGCAGGAGCAACAAAAGCATTTTCGGGAAAAACACCTGCAAGCCATTTTGCGGAAAAGCACCTGCCACCAGCACCCATAAAAAGAAACGCGGCAAACCCCCTCTCCGACACAAACACATGCTCAACAACCACTCTACTCCTGGGAATAAAATAAAAACAGGTCAGAGAGAGAGAGAGAGGGAGAATCTTCCCCCTTCAAACCAAAACGAAGAAACAAATCAACACGTTAAAATAAAGAAGTCCATCATACATCCACCATATGATCTAATTCTGCGCCCCCACCCCCCCCCCCGCTCATTCTCTTATCTAAATAAATACGTATATAATTAGATAGAATGGGGTCGTTGATGATCCCACTACCCCCCCCACCTTCCCCCCTTTCAGACCCATTCTTCTGATTTGCGCGTGTTGTTCAAGAGAGTTCGGAGTATACCCATAGCAAGAACGTAGTTTTCCAACTCCGTGCAGGCCCCGGAAAAGAAGGTCATAAAAGAACCGCAGACAGGCGTTCTCCTCTCGGTGACGGCTAGAGCGAGACAGCAGCTTCCCACCAACGGGAAAGTTCAGACATTCTGGAGGTTAAGGACACAGAACACGGAATAACTTTTACATCACTTTTCCCTTCCTTTCTTTCCCCCTCCCTTTTTTGTGTTTGTTTTGAAGTTTATACATTTTGAAGGTTTAAGACAGAACATGGAATAACTTTTTCCGAGACCACCTTTTTTTTCTCTTTCTTTTTTTTTTTTTTTTTTTTTTAAGTCTAAGAAAGGGACGTTGAAAATATTGGCGCGTGAGAATCATTTTCTGTCAAAAAAGGGGTGGGGTGGGGAGGAAGAGAAAATGCTTTCAATTTAGAAACTTGGCTTTGTACAAATATTGACACTTGTTTTTCTTTTGTCGTTTCGTCAGGTTTGACCTAGAAACCTGAAATGCAAGCACTGACCTGCAAATAATCACCTAGTGAACAGGCCTGATATAAAAATATATCGACTTGTACACAATGATCCGGTAAACAAATCAACAAGTCAAGTCAAGAACACTTTATTATCTCCAAAGAGAAATCAAGAGTGCCCATAGAAGCAACAAATCACAAATTACGTGTCACACTCACCCATCCACTCGCACACACAGAATAACACACACACACACACACACGTATATATATATATATATATATATATATATATATATAAAACAAACTAATAAATTCCAAGGATAAGTACCGAGCACCATTCCAGCAACTTACAGAGCAGCTTGGTGTTGCAATATCTGCAAGAAATATTGAATTATAAACAAAGCTTGCTCTTATGTCTTAGATTGAAGAAATAGGGGGAGATAAGCATTCATATCTGCAGTGGTAGATATTTCTGCCTAACTAACAGTGTGTGCCTGAGTGGGTGAATGGGGAAAAATAAAATAAATGCTTCTCAAAATGAGCCTTCAGCAAGCTTATAGTCTCCAAGGGGGAGACAATCTCCAATAGGGAGGAAACTCACTAACATATAACTCTTGGTCAGATACCGATATTTTGAAACCTGAATGTTTCTCCTCAGTGACCGCGGAAAGTGGTAATTTGACCCCTCTGCCTTTTCGGTTTTAAGAAGAATGCTATCCCAGAAAAGGTTGGTGTGCAATACCGTAGTATGTTTGTTCAGTTTTCAACTTATCCTTGGAATTTATTAGTTTGTTGTAATTGAGTCCCTTGCGGATTCATTCCAAGAACTGGCTCTCAGCACTTGTGTCTTAAGAGGTTATCATTTTATATTTTCTACTTTTCACAAGAAAATGTAGCTTGTTTTGCTCTTTCATGATTTTCGTTTGCTTCTTAGGTGGCACCTTTGGTTGTTTTTTTGAAAACTCAACAAACATACTGTTAGTTAGGCAGTACTATCTACCACTGCAGATATGAATGCTTATCTCCCCCTATTTTTTTCAATCTAAGACATAAGAGCAAGCTTTGTTTATAATTCAATATATATATATATATATATATATTATATATAATTTATATATTATATATATCAGTATATTTAAAATGCCTAAAACAATTTTTTAAGTGCTCAACCCCTTGGGAGCAACATTTGATAAAACAAGTTAAAAGAGCAATCTTAAAACCATCTACAATTTGTTTCAAAGGTGTTGCGTTGTCATCAGGATAGATAAAACAAGTAAAAAGGAATCTTAAAACCATACAAATTTGTTTCAAGCGTGTTGCGCTGCATCAGGATGACATCCTGATGACGCGCAACAACGTTTGAAACAAATTAAGATGGATTTAAGATTCCTCTTTTAACTTGTTTTATAGATATATATATAATTAAATATATTAATACATATATAATATTTATATATATATATATATATATATACACACAAGCTTTCTGAACCGGATCTTACTGAAAGTTTAGTAATGATTTAGGAGTTTGATGGAATTGGGAGCAAAACTGTTTTTGGTTCTATTTGTCTTGAATTTTGGAATTTGGAATCTTCGTCCAGAGGGGAGAACATTGTAGTTTTTTTTTTTTTTTAAAAAGAACATGAGAACTGTCGGCAGCAATGTTCACAGCTGTGTGTGTGACTCGACATTCATACAATTTATCTAGCCAGCCTGCAATCTTGACGGCAGACAGACAGACACGGGACCGAGTAACTATGCTCTGCTCTATCAGCAGAACCTCTTCTCATCTTCCAGACTTCAGACTTTTATCATTCTATCACAGCCGACCGCACCGTGCCTCTCAGGGCTGTCAGCACTTCAGAAAAATCGTCCTGCCCTGGGGGAAAAAACAACACCACACATACACAACAACCCAGTATCTACACACAGCAAACGCAGAATAATTAATGACACGCTTGATGTTGTTGTTGTTGTTGTTGTCGTACCCTGGCTAAAAGACTCCAGGGATCATCCAAACAGCCGAAGTACTTGAACACTATGGTACAAATGCATCAGCTACAGATGAGAACATTACGCGTGTGATCGTTTTTGATTGCCCCGCCACGTGGGCAGCCACACTCCGACTTTGGGGGATTTTTGGAGACTGATAATGTTATGCTAGGAGCTTGTCACAACTGAAGACAATCCCCGCATAACTATGCAGAGCATAACAACATTCTGATGTAGCCTTGGTGTTCTAGCCTATGTCAATTGGCCTGACACAGCCTTCAGCCAAGGCGGCTTGGTACATTGTTGCCTTTCTTAAGGAGTATAAGATTTGGCCACGCAAAAAGCGCTGCTCTTTCTGCTTAATTCCTCACTACCAGATTAAAAGGGGAAAAAAATGATGAAAAATATTTAAATGTATAAAACAAATCAGGTAAAGGTCAATGTGGGCAAGTAAGACAGCGAGAAAGGGATGGCTGGCTAGTGTCCACTGTGCACAGTGTGTACAGTTGTACTGCCTGGATGCATGGTGACAACGTAAAGCCTGATATGTTGCTCGTTGTGTCATGAGGGAGGAAAAAAAAAACAACACAGAAGAAAATAAGTAAACGGATCTCTCAGGTCAAATACGAGAACATGACAAATAAAGAACGAAAACATGACAGAGAGAGAGAGAGAGAGAGAGAGAGAGAGAGAGAGAGAGAGAGAGAGAGAGAGAGAGAGAGAGAGAGAGAGAGCGAGAGGAGAGAGAGGAGAGAGAGAGAGAGGGAGAGAGAGAGAGAGAGAGAGAGAGAGAGAGAGAGAGAGAGAGAGAGAAAATGGAGAGAGAGAGAGAGAGAGGAGAGAGAGAGAGAGAGAGAGAGAGAGAGAGAGAGAGAGAGAGAGAGAAAGAGAGAGAGAGAGAGAGAGAGAGAGAGAGAGAGAGAGAGAGAGAGAGAGAGAGAGAAGCAGGAAGAAGCCTAGTCAGAGAGTGTCAGAAATGAGGACAGTGACTAATAAGCACAGACCCTCCGAGGGCGGGGGATATGACTTGTACCCAAAGAACCCCGAGCGTCCCACGGGTGCTGACATCTGCCACTGCAGCTAACACCGACAATGAATCCTTCAAACACGCAGGGAGCTAGCCCTTGAAACACAACGCTTTGGCTGACCCTCTGTCCACACCAGCTAAAGAGTCTGAAAATGCGACAGCTTCATCGTGTATCATAAATGTTATCATCATGATTATTTTCATGATAACAGTTGATCACATTTTTGGGGGCCACCAGTATAAATCGCCAAAATCGTCTTGCTGTCCCCTCTCCCTCTCCCCGGTTTTCTTTTTGACGTAAACGAAGAATGAGAACGACGCGAAAAGAATAGTTACCCCACGGGTATGCAATGATGAAAAGCGCAGAAAGAAAGAAAGCATGTTTTACAGACAAAGAATAGAAAAGACAGAGCGGAAAGAACATTTCTTCGGCAGATAAAAAACAACGAAAAAAAAGAAAGTGCGACGACAATATTTACCCTATGCACAAAGAAATGAAGGTCAAAGCGTGGAAAGAATAGTTACAATGAATAAAAAATAGAGCGGAACGAATACTCTGTCTAAGCCTAGAGAAAGAATAGTTACAATGAATAAAAAATAGAGCGGAACCAATACTCTGTCTAAGCCTAGAGAAAGAAAAAGTTACAATGAATAAAAAATAGAGCGAACGAATAACTCTGTCTAAGCCCAGAGAAAGAATATTTACAATGAATAAAAAATAGAGCGGAACGAATACTCTGTCTAAGCCCAGAGAAAGAATAGTTACAATGAATAAAAAATAGAGCGGAACGAATACTCTGTCTAACCCAGAGAAAGAATAGTTACAATGAATAAAAAATAGAGCGGAACGAATACTCTGTCTAAGCCCAGAGAAAGAATAGTTACAATGAATAAAAAATAGAGCGGAACCAATACTCTGTCTAAGCCCAGACAAAGAATAGTTACAATGAATAAAAAATAGAGGGGAACGAATACTCTGTCTAAGCCCAGACAAAGAATAGTTACAATGAATAAAAAATAGAGCGGAACGAATACTCTGTCTAAGCCCAGAGAAAGAATAGTTACAATGAATAAAAAATAGAGCGGAACGAATACTCTGTCTAAGCCCAGAGAAAGAATAGTTACAATGAATATAAAAATAGAGCGGAACGAATACTCTGTCTAAGCCCAGAGAAAGAATAGTTACAATGAATAAAAAATAGAGCGGAACCAATACTCTGTCTAAGCCCAGACAAAGAATAGTTACAATGAATAAAAAATAGAGCGGAACGAATACTCTGCTAAGCCCAGACAAAGAATAGTTACAATGAATAAAAAATAGAGCGGAACGAATACTCTGTCTAAGCCCAGAGAAAGAATAGTTACAATGAATAAAAAATAGAGCGAACGAATACTCTGTCTAAGCCCAGAGAAAGAATAGTTACAATGAATAAAAAATAGAGCGGAACGAATACTCTGTCTAAGCCCAGACAAAGAATAGTTACAATGAATAAAAATAGAGCGGAACGAATACTCTGTCTAAGCCCAGACAAAAAAATAGTTACAATGAATAAAAAATAGAGCGGAACGAATACTCTGTCTAAGCCCAGAGAAAGAATAGTTACAATGAAAAAAAAATAGAGCGGAACGAATACTCTGTCTAAGCCCAGAGAAAGAATAGTTACAATGAATAAAAAATAGAGCGGAACGAATACTCTGTCTAAGCCCAGAGAAAGAATAGTTACAATGAATAAAAAATAGAGCGGAACGAATACTCTGTCTAAGCCCAGAGAAAGAATAGTTACAATGAATAAAAAATAGAGCGGAACGAATACTCTGTCTAAGCCCAGAGAAAGAATAGTTACAATGAATAAAAAATAGAGCGGAACCAATACTCTGTCTAAGCCCAGACAAAGAATAGTTACAATGAATAAAAAAGAGCGGAACGAATACTCTGTCTAACCCCAGAGAAAGAATAGTTACAATGAATAAAAAAAAGAGCGGAACGAATACTCTGTCTAAGCCCAGAGAAAGAATAGTTACAATGAATAAAAAATAGAGCGGAACGAATACTCTGTCTAAGCCCAGAGAAAGAATAGTTACAATGAATAAAAAAAGAGCGGAACGAATACTCTGTCTAAGCCCAGAGAAAGAATAGTTACAATGAATAAAAAATAGAGCGGAAACGAATACTCTGTCTAAGCCCAGAGAAAGAATAGTTACAATGAAAAAAAATAGAGCGGAACCAATACTCTGTCTAAGCCCAGAGAAAGAATAGTTACAATGAATAAAAAATAGAGGGGAACGAATACTCTGTCTAAGCCCAGAGAAAGAATAGTTACAATGAATAAAAAATAGAGCGGAACCAATACTCTGTCTAAGCCCAGACAAAGAATAGTTACAATGAATAAAAAATAGAGCGGAACGAATACTCTGTCTAAGCCCAGAGAAAGAATAGTTACAATGAATAAAAAATAGAGCGGAACGAATACTCTGTCTAAGCCCAGAGAAAGAATAGTTACAATGAATAAAAAATAGAGCGGAACGAATACTCTGTCTAAGCCCAGAGAAAGAATAGTTACAATGAATAAAAAATAGAGCGAACGAATACTCTGTCTAAGCCCAGAGAAAGAATAGTTACAATGAATAAAAAATAGAGCGGAACCAATACGCTGTCTAAGCCCAGAGAAAGAATAGTTACAATGAATAAAAATAGAGCGGAACGAATACTCTGTCTAAGCCCAGAGAAAGAATAGTTACAATGAATAAAAAATAGAGGGGAAAACCAATACGCTGTCTAAGCCCAGAGAAAGAATAGTTACAATGAATAAAAATAGAGCGGAACGAATACTCTGTCTAAGCCCAGAGAAAGAATAGTTACAATGAATAAAAAATAGAGCGGAACCAATACGCTGTCTAAGCCCAGAGAAAGAATAGTTATACAATGAATAAAAAATAGAGCGGAACGAATACTCTGTCTAAGCCCAGAGAAAGAATAAAGTATTGAGAAAAAACGAAAAGATTACATACGCCGAAAACACAGAATCACGGCGGAGGGAAAACATACTCCACAAACAAAGAAAGAGAATCACGCGAGGGAAGACATACTCCACAAACAAAGAAACAGAATCACGGCGGAGGAAAACATACTCCACAAACAAAGAAACAGAATCACGGCGGAGGGAAAACATAACTCCACAAACAAAGAAACAGAATCACGGCGGAGGGAAAACATACTCCACAAACAAAGAAACAGAATCACGGCGGAGGGAAAACATACTCCACAAACAAAGAAACAGAATCACGCGGAGGGAAAACATACTCCACAAACAAAGAAACAGAATCACGGCGGAGGGAAAACATACTCCACAAACAAAAAACAGAATCACGGCGAGGGAAAACATACTCCACAAACAAAGAAACAGAATCACGGCGGAGGGAAAACATACTCCACAAACAAAGAAACAGAATCACGGCGGAGGGAAAACATACTCCACAAACAAAGAAACAGAATCACGCGGAGGGAAAACATACTCCACAAACAAAGAAACAGAATCACGGCGGAGGGAAAACATACTCCACAAACAAAGAAACAGAATCACGGCGGAGGGAAAACATACTCCACAAACAAAGAAACAGAATCACGGCGGAGGGAAAACATACTCCACAAACAAAGAAACAGAATCACGGCGGAGGGAAAACATACTCCACAAACAAAGAAACAGAATCACGGCGGAGGGAAAACATACTCCACAAACAAAGAAACAGAATCACGGCGGAGGGAAAACATACTCCACAAACAAAGAAACAGAATCACGGCGGAGGGAAAACAACTCCACAAACAAAGAAACAGAATCACGCGGAGGGAAAACATACTCACCACAAACAAAGAAACAGAATCACGGCGGAGGAAAACATACTCCACAAACAAAGAAACAGAATCAAAAGGCAAAACAAACACAAAAACAAACAAAACAATGAGGCGACTTACTTTAAAGACGACATACCAGAAACAAAATACAATTAATAGGAACAGAACAAAATGAGGACAAGAGAGAGAGAGAGAGAGAGAGGAGAGAGAGAGAGAGAGAGAGAGAGAGAGAGAGAGAGGGGGGGGGGGGTAAAGAGCGGTAAAGAAACATATTCCATAGACAATAAAAGAAAAAGAGCGCACAATCCATAAATAAAGAACGAGGAAGACAGAAAAACGGAAAAAGAATATAGAGCCAAAGTAGGAGAAAAGAGAAGAGAAATGAGCGGAAAGAATGCGTACTCCACAGGAAAAGAATGAAGGACGGAGAAAAAAAATCCACACGTCACAGCCACGAATAAGGGGAACAATGACAAGAAAATGTATTCAATAGACAAAAAAGAGCGAAAGAAAGGAAAGAAAACGTACTCCATAGAACAAGAAAGAGGAAGAAACGAAAAGAAAACCTATTCCATGGACAAAGAATGAGGAACGAAGGAATGAAAAACATTCCCTAAACAGACAATCAGGAACAGAAAAGAAATAAAACCTTCTCCATCGGCAATAACTAAGAGAGAAAGAGCGGAAAGAAAACCTACTTCAGAGAAAGAAACCGAACAAAAGAAAGGAAAGAAAGCGCACTTCATAGAAAGAGGAAAAAGAAAGGGGAAAAAAACCCTACTCCACATACAAAGACTGAGAAAGAGAACGGAAAGAAAACCTACCCCACAATAACAGACTGAGAAAAAGAACGGAAAAAAACTACCCCACAATAACAGACTGAGAGAAAAGAAAGGAAAAAAAACCTACCCCACAATAACAGACTGAGGAAACAAACGGAAAGAAAACCTACCCCACAATAACAGACTGAGGAAACAAACGGAAAGAAACCTACCCCACAATAACAGACTGAGGAAAAGAACGGAAAGAAAACCTACCCCACAATAACAGACTGAGGAAAAGAAAGGAAAGAAAACCTACCCCACAATAACAGACTGAGGAAAAGAACGGAAAGAAAACCTACCCCACAATAACAGACGGAAAAGAACGGAAAGAAAACCTACCCAACAATAACAGACTGAGAAAGAGAACGGAAAGAAAACCTACCCCACAATAACAGACTGAGAAAAGAACGGAAAGAAAACCTACCCCACAATAACAGACTGAGGAAAAGAACGGAAAGAAAACCTACCCCACAATAACAGACTGAGGAAAAGAACGGAAAGAAAACCTACCCCACAATAACAGACTGAGAAAAGAACGGAAAGAAAACCTACCCCACAATAACAGACTGAGGAAAAGAATGGAAAGAAAACCTACCCACAATAACAGACTGAGGAACAGAATAGGAAAGAAAACCTACTCCACAATAAAGAGGAAAAGAACGGAAAGAAAACCTACTCACAATAAAGAGAGAAGAACGGAAAGAAAACCTACTCCACAAAACAGACTGAGAAAAAACGGAAAGAAAACCTCCCATATAGAGAGAAAAAGAAGGAAAGAATAGGAGAAGGGGAAAATACCCACAACTTCATAAACAGAGATAAGAGGAAAAGGAATGGAACGAAACACCCTACATAACAGACATGAGGAAAAGAGAAAGAAACACTACCCCAGTACAGCACACAATGAGGAAAGAACCACCCATACAGGACACAATGAGGAAAGAACAACACCCAGTAACAGGCAACACAATGAGGAAAGAACACACCCATACAGGCACACAATGAGGAAAGAACAAAACCACCATAGTACAGGCACAAATGAGGGAAAGAAACACCCATACAGCACACAATGAGGAAAGAAACACACCCGTACAGACACACAATGAGGAAAGAACACACTCCAGTACAGCACACAATGAGGAAAGAACACACCCATACATAACACAATAGGGGAAAGAACACACCCTGTACAGACACACAATGAGGGAAAGAACACACCCAGTACAGGCACACAATGAGGGAAAAGCGAAAGGCGGAGTGAGCGGGAAGCAGATTTACTCCAGTCCTCCCCCCATAAACCAACAGCAGATGATCCTGCCGGCTCCTGCAGACAAAGTGCCTTAACTCCTACACCGATAATAAGTGACTGTATTAGTCCCGGCTAATTGTCTTCCCTTGCCTGTCGGCAAGATGTATGGCGCCCCACGAGGGACATTCTTCCCCAAAACCTCCTCCTCCTCCTCCAGACGGCATGGGAGGAAGGATCGAGTCTTCATGGTCAAACCGTAACAGCGACGTTTTGTTCGCCCTGTTACCTTCAAAAGAAGCCTTGTGAAATCGTCAACAACAACAACAATGAATACTTATAGAGCGCCTATTCTCGGCTAGAGACCAAGCTCTAAGCGCTTTACAATCAACACTCGTTTACACAACGGGCTGCCTACCTGGGTAGTGCCGACTGAAGAGCTGCCAGCTGGCGCTTCATTCAGTCGTTTCCCGTGTCATCCAGTCAATATCGTTCACTCGATTTCCTTACTTCCTTCATTCTATCCATTTCTCACGCAGGGTGCATGCTATGTGTAACGTGTCATCCATACCAACGGCCAAACTGGCCTACTCTTCCGAAAGTTGATGGGATTTTACGTGTGTGCAAGATATTATGCGTGCGTTCACACACGGAACCCCGGTTTATAGTCTCATTCGAAGGACGGTATGGGAAATGAAGTCAGAACCAATGTTAACTTCGAGGGAAAAATCACCCTGTACCGAAACGCCCCGGCGGAGATTCGAAACTGCAACCCCAGGATCACCAAGATTACGAGTCCGGCGCTCTACCAACTGAACTATTCTGATCTATATAACCAACCTTCTCCCCCTCCAACTCATCCCCTCCCCGCACTGTCTCCTTACCATGTGAACTATTAACTGTTAACGGTTCACTGTGCCTGGTGTACGGCGTGATGGAGGGCGGAGCCCACCCCTCTCCTTCCGCTGCCTCGAGCTTCCATGATCTGAACTAGGTTCCCGGGGTACTAGCGGGTGAACAAAGAGGGTTTTCAGACAATGAAAATTGGCACTCCATGAGAGATTCGAACACACGACCGTCAGCTCTGCGGTTACGCTCTGACCGTTTTACTGTGAGCCCAGAGACGGAGAAAATGTACACACACAGAGACAGAGACACAAAAACACCAGTAACCCACATGGTCCATGTTCTCTCTCTCTCTCTCTCTCTCTCAACACCACACACCACACAACACACACACACACACACACACACACACACACACACACACACACACACTTTCAAATCCAGCCGTTGCGAAATCCCCACTCGTAACGCTCTGAAGCAGACAAACAAAACCTATGTCTTCGGAGACTGCACATTAAGCCTTGCGCCAGTTTCAGGCCGACTTGCACTGCTGACGTCAGCCAGAGCAGCCAGTAATGAAAGGGTGCAGGAAGGAAGCGGAACCCTCTTCGTCCTCTTCCTGTCTCGCTTCTTTATTTCCTTGTTGCTTTTAGTATTCGAGTGGTCGCTCGTTCAGGGAAGAGGCCAAGTACAAGGGGTGGCTGCTCTTCGGTCGTTACGTGGGCCGCACGAAGCGTTACGGAGCGTCAAATTGTGTTTATGGGCCAACAACAAGGAATTTACCGGCTGAGGGGGAATCCTGGCGTCTGCTCGTAGTTCCACATTGTTGACTTTCACCTCCAATTTAGTAACCAGCTGGAAAGTTCGTACCAGAGACAATTTATCACATCAATACAAAACAGTAAAGGAAAGAAAGAAAATGAAAGAAAGAAAGAGAGAGAGAGAGGGCGGGAGGGAGGGAGAGAGACATAGAGAGAAAGAGAGAGAGAGAGAGAGAGAGAGAGAGAGAAGAGAGAAAGAGAGAGAGAGAGAAAGAGAGAGAGCGAAAGAAAGAAAGAAAACAGAACAGAAAGAAAGGAAAGATCGACCATAAAAGCGTTCATTTTCCTCCAGTTCTGTACGAAATAAACAAAAGGATTGGGGGAAAATAGCGATATACATCCAGCAGAACGCATTCCAACTTCAGTTTCATTAAAGATCTCATGAACTTCATCATCTTTGATCCAGCAATAAACAGCAACCACGGTCACATTGAATTTTAAATTTATGAAGATGTCAGTCGCAAAGTTTGACAAGTATCCAAAAACAGCTCTGAGACTTCGTTGTTTGTGATTTGGGGCACCTCACTTCCTACACACCCATCTAGGAATGGAACCGCAGACTTAAAACCACACTGAGGAACTCACTCTTACACACACCCTCGCGCTCAAAGGTCGAGATGTAATTAACGTTTTCAATTCTTCGAAAATTTCAACTGAAATGGATAAGTTTTTGAATTCTTCAAAATGTTCAACACAGATATTACGATAATGGGGTGAGCCAATAAACGCGATGAGAAGAGCCCGCAGAGGACGCAGTAAAGTTTTCATTGGCATGGCTCTTTCTCTCTCTGGTCCACTGCATTTCTGTTGCTCTCTCTCACTCTCTCAGGGATCGACATGCCAACAGTCTTCCAGTGGTATAAATCACAGACAAAAACATTCAAAATCTTTATATTTTCGTGGTAAAAACATTATACATCATAGTCCATGCGATAAATAGGAAAAGAAACAAGGCAAAAATGTTTTATTGCATATATATATATATATATATATATATATATATATATATATATATATATATATATATATATATATATATATATATTTCTATAGTTCAAGAATATGACATCATATGGCGTGAACAACTGAACAAAAAAAATGAAAAGCAAAGATGTAAAAACGGTTTTGTAAAACAAGTTTTATTGCATACATGATATGTGTATAACATCAAATACATCATCAGAACAACGCAGTATAAATGCTGTCTTCACGTAAAAGGACACGACCCTCTTTGTTCGAAGCGAAGGAGTGGGAGTTCCATTATACAATTTCTACATCTTATGTGACTGCTGTCACTGACTAATATGTTTAACCACGTAAATACGTCACAAATAGAACTACAGTTTAGGCTATATTGCACCGATAGATAAAAACCTGGGTTCACCTTGAAAAGACTGTCTCAAGACCTTTGTGTTTACTGTCGCAAAAGCCAAACCTTTTTTTTTTTCCTTTTCAAAAACATGTATCATGGCACTTAAGTGCTGCGTTTGTTGAGAACTGCACTTGTAAAATAACGTGCACAAGTCTAGAAGCAAAACGACACAAGACGGAAAAAAAAAAAACCAGCAAAAACAAAACTACAGAATAAATGAGAAAAACATGTTTGAGACAAACAAATCTGATGAATTTGAAAGTTCTGCCACCGAGCAGATGATAAAAACATGTTCGAGGCAAATAAACAAATTTCAAAGTTTTGCCCGCACGTGCACGCCAACACACCCACACAAACATGCCGTATTGTTTGCACTAACGTATACGTTTACTGAAACTCTCCTCAGAGCTCAGATCTTTTTTCATTTCATTTTTCAACGGTCACCGGAAATGAGGTTCAGTGTGTACAAAGCCGCTCGACCTAAATCATCTAGACGTCTATTCATATTTAAAAGGCCATGATTAAAAGCCGTAGAAAATTTTAAGTTTCGTGTTTGAATCAATTATAGAAATTGAAAGGCAGCTCGCGGACGTTTGCTATTTTGTTTGATACTACATCCCTTTAGGTTTTTGTTGTTGTTGCTTAAATACTTACAAATATACATCATTCATACACATGGTTTGTATTGTACTCCATACGTGTGTTGAGTGTCATCATTGTCATTATTGTAATACGCTTGATGTGTTTGTTGTTGTTGTTGTTTTTGTTAAAGAATAGCAGTTTTCTCACTTCGACAAATAGCTCTACAGCACGTTATAGTCAGAAAGCCCTTCGTTATAATGATACTGTATCGTAATTATCTCCGTTAAAAAAAAAAGCCAGTTCTTATTTGCATGTCTTGCGAATGTGCATGCCTCCACTTGAATATAATAGTTCTTTCTTTAAGCTTACAAAGAATCACATGTCTGCTACTGTACGTTTAACAAGACTCTCATATACTCTCCATCTTTGTAGAAATACAAAATGTTACAAATCTGCTGCAGAAAAAAGTCATCCTAAAATTCAAACAGCAAAGTTCTTTAAATCTTACATTAGTTTAAGTCCTATATAAACGCACAATTAAGAATAGGTACAGGCCTGACTTGTGTGGTTTAGTGTGTGTATTGTGTGTGTGTGTGTGTGTGTGTGTGTGTGTGGTGTGTGTGTGTGTGTGTGTGTGTGTGTGTGTGTGTGCTTGCGCGCGCGCGCATGAATGTGTTAGGCGAGTGTGTGAATGTGTGCTTGCGCGCGCGAATCCGAAAAAATTAGCACTGGAAACTGGTATAATATACCATAGCAGTATCATCATACAAGTTTCTTTCTTTCTTTCATTATTCCACCCCTACCAGTACAGTGGGAAGTAAAACGAGGAAGTAAAGGGTAAGCGGTGAGGGTGGGGGTAGGGGGGGGGGGGGATAGGCGAGGAAGAGGAGGAGTGTGAGGGGGTGGTGGGGTAACGGAGGTAGGGACAGGACTCACAAAACGGACGACGAAAGAGAACGCCATGTGAACGAACAGCTGAAAAAAAGGCACGTGCACCCTGACACCCTTCAAAGGGAGGTCAGCCAGCTCATGCGAGGAGCACCACTGACAGACAGGCACCCGGCTTACGATACCCCCTGCCCGACGCCACCCAACTGGCGGTCCGCACGGCACTTCCCGGAGGTCTGCAGGGCTGGGATCATTGGGGCGACAGCATCTGGCATCTGGACGGCAGGACGGGGCAGGCGGGGTAGGGGCTGAGTGGGTTGTTGAGGGTGACGTTGAAGGTGCCCCTCAGCACGGTGTCCTGCACTGTGGGGGAAAACTGAAACACAGAGAGAGAGAGGGAGATTCCTTTAGGTGTGCTGTGCAGTCACCACACACACACACACACACACACACACCACACACACACACACACACACACACACCACACACACACCCAGACGAGAGAGAGAGAGAGAGAGAGAGAGAGAGAGAGAGAGAGAGAGAGAGAGAGAGAGAGAGAGAGAGAGAGGAGATTCCTTTAGGTGTGCTGTGCAGTCAACACACACACACACACACACACACACACACACACACACACACACACACACACACACACAGAGCGAGAGAGAGAGAGAGTGAGAGAGAGAGAGAGAGGAGAGAGAGAGAGAGAGAGAGAGAGAGAGAGAGAGAGAGAGAGAGAGATTCCTTTAGGGTGTGCTGTGCAGTCACACACACACACACACACACACACACACACACACACACACACACACACAGCGAGAGAGAGAGAGAGAGAGAGAGAGAGAGAGAGATTCCTTTGGGTGGCCGCGCAGCAACACAACCACACACACAACACACAACCCACCAACACAACAACACACACACAGGAGAGAGAGAGAGAGAGAGAGAGAGAGAGAGAGAGAGAGAGAAGAGAGAGAGAGAGATCGAAAGAGAAGAGAGGTCTTCCTGTAGATGTGCTCTACAGTTAACATACACAAAGGTCTTTCTTCAGTATGTCTCCTACAATCAACACAAAGGTCTTTCTTCAGTATGTATCCTACAATCAACACAAAGGTCTTTCTTCAGTATGCATCCTACAATCAACACAAAGGTCTTTCTTCTGTATGTCTCCTACAATCAACACAAAGGTCTTTCTTCAGTATCTTTTCTGCAATCAGCACAAAGGTCGTTCTTCAGTATCTTTTCTACAATCAGCACAAAGGTCGTTCTTCAGTATCTTTTCTGCAATCAGCACAAAGGTCGTTCTTCAGTATCTTTTCTACAATCAGCACAAAGGTCGTTCTTCAGTATCTTTTCTGCAATCAGCACAAGGTCGTTCTTCAGTATCTTTTCTACAATCAGCACAAAGGTCGTTCTTCAGTATCTTTTCTGCAATCAGCACAAAGGTCTTTCTTCGTATCTTTTCTGCAATCAGCACAAAGGTCGTTCTTCAGTATCTTTCTACAATCAGCACAAAGGTCTTTCTTCAGTATTTTCCCGCAATCACACAAAGGTCGTTTCTTCAGTATCTTTCTACAATCAGCACAAAGGTCTTTCTTCCGTATGCATCCCTACAATCACACAAAGGTCTTTCTTCTGTATGTATCCTACAATCAACACAAGGTCTTTCTTCAGTATGTATCCTACAATCAACACAAAGGTTTTCTTCAGTATGTATCCTACAATTAACACAAAGGTATTTCTTCAGTATGTCTCCTGCAATCAACACAAAGGTCTTTCTTCAGTATGCATTCTACAATTCAACACAAGGTCTTTCTTCAGTATGTATCCTACAATGAACACAAAGTATTCTTCAGTAGTATTCTACCATCAACACAAAGGACTTCTTCGGTATGTTCTTTACAATCACACAAAGGTCGTCCTTCAGATGTCTTGCATTACACAAGCTTCTTCGTGATATCCTACAACAACTCAACACATTACGATCCCCCCCCCGCATCCGTCATTTTCAGTCATCAATCACACCACTACACGTCAAGTATTGTCAGCAGTGGAAAAAAACAACAAAACCCTTTCAGTACGTCCCAGATTCAATACCCATTCTTTGTCCCATTATATTTCAATTTCCACGTTATACATGCACTTTGTTTTGATCGTCTGTTGTGTGTGCGTGTTCCAACATCCATTTGGCAATGTGATTGGTTTGAGTGGGCGAAGATTCAGGACATCCTCTGTGTGCGACTCATACTGCTGACGACCAGGGTTTTCTGATGCAAATGAATGTTCCCCCTCTTCTCCTCTCTCTCCAGGTCACAAGCACCAGCGTGCTCACGCATGTTCTATAAAACAACTGCCTGTTGCTTTTTCGGGTTTTTGTATGTTTGTTTGTTTGTTTGTTTTTTAAGAGAGAGAGAGAGAGAGGGTGGATGTGCGAGGTACAGAGAGAGAAGAGAGAGAGAGAGAGAGAGAGAGAGAGAGAGAGAGAGAGAGAGAGAGAGAGAGAGAGAGAGAAGTTCATGTAAACTAATTTTCACCGAGCATACACTTTATTACTTCTCAGGCTACCTTTTCAGCCCCCCCCCCCCCCCCCCCCAGCCCAACCCTCATTCCCACACTCCCCCACCCCCTGTCTCCTGTTCCCTCCATCTTATAATGCTTGCATTGCCAAATACAATCGGTGCGCCGGCTACAACCGCTGTTAGGGCAATAAATCAAGGCGAAAGAAGAAATGAAGATTGAAGCCCAGTGCCTGACAAACGAAGAGAGCATTAACTGGCGCTGACACTGCGCACTGAGATAATATATCGGCGCCCTGCACAGGCCGCCGGTATAAACCTTCCTGGCGCCGCTCTACTGCACGACAAACCTGGCCAAACACCCTTTCCACCCCCGGCTCTTCCCCCCCACCCCCTTCCCCCGAAGTCCTTACAAAAGAACGAAAGAAAGAAAAAAGAAATGATTGTCTAAATCTGTTGGTCGGAGCATTCACCGCCGTCAAGGCCCAGGAGCGGCCGGGATAGCTGTGGAGACAACATTGTTGTGAAAGTTACGGCCGCAATCTGCACGGCGGAGCGGCGAGCCACAGCTGCCAGTCGCCCTTAGAATATACGACCTCATAAAGGAGCTTGTCTAGAACAATGCCCGGCGCCGGTTCCGACTCGGAGGTGGACTGTTTTTCCCTCCCGGGTAGCAATCGTCGCCCGGAGACGGACTTTGGCCACAAACGACAAGTTCCAGCCTACCCCTGCTTTTGTTGCGCCCACAAGATCAAGAGCTCTTGGGGCATGGGGAAAAGACAAATTTATGAATCGCCCGTAAAGGATGAGTGGGATAGAACAGCGCCCCGCTATCTGAAGAAGACTCGTTGGCATATTTAACATGAACGTTTTACTGCTCTCTGTGTGTGGGTGCTGTCAGCCTGGGTTACGGACATTTATTGGGCTCTTGGAAACGACATGAACGCCCAAAATAACAGGGCTGGACACGCCGAGTCGAGACGGATATGCACACAGACTACCAGGCCTGCCAACTGCTACGTCATGAGTCTATGTCGAAGGAACAGATAATAGCAAGGTGTGGCCAAGTTTCAGTACACCGTCTGTGTGCGCCTCATAATAATGAGAGGGAAGACTATTATGAGAGGGAGGATGGGATGGGCGCAAATAAAAATAAGTCAGTCATAATTGAATGAAATATACTGCATGGTACTTCAGCGGGACGGAACGTCTTCAGC
>CM031595.1:176758058-176790191 GCA_018398815.1 Conus ventricosus
TCTGCTGTCAAAATCGGCATGACCCATCGCGTAGACAACCCCAGCTTTGGACTGATCCGCCATGGGAATGCTTTCCCCTGAGGCTGACGAGGGGGCGCCACTCCACCTCATTGCTGACTTGTCACATTGAATCATACAGTTCATAACTATCACCTAAATCAGCTTAATCAGGAAAAGATGCTCCCCTCTCCATCTCCGTCGGCCCCCATCTTTTCCTGGGGCCTCTTGGCTCGCTGCCACCACCCCCCCCCCCCCAGCTCCCTCTCCCTCCCTCCGCTGCCCTGTTGCTCGGAAGGAAAGGATGTTTCATTTTTTCCCCCTTTCTTACATGAGCGGGCCGCGCTCTTCCCCTGATTGCGTGTGCCTCGGAGGGCCGCGGGTTGCCGCGCTGCCTGCTGCTGTGACGAATACCTTTAGACACCGAGAAGTATTCCCAACCCCGTGTCTCGCTCTGCGCAGCTCTCCCAGTTATGCAAGCCCGTCGGTTCGCATCAGAAGCGGGGCGATCCGGGGCCCCGGGCTGAAGTCAAGGGAAGCACTGGCATCGGTCTGAACCGCGCTGGTTGTGCTGGAAGCGGCACCAGCGACTGGCGAAGCCTTCCTGCTGGGCTCTCGTTAGGGCTGAAGGGACCTGTCGGCGCTGGGTCTTGCGTCTGCATCACTATGTTACAAGCAGTAGCCGTGCACATGGCGAGAAAACGACTGTCGAACTCGTTGAGAACTGGGCATAGACTACTCTTGCTACCTGGGGGAAAAACACGCTGCCGTGCCCCTATACGCCCAGTCCAGTCGCAGCAATTCTGCGGTTTTCTGTCAAGATAGACCGGGCAATAAACGACCTACAGTATGCTTGTGGATTCCAAACACTTTGCTCCAGATGACAATGGCCAGACAGTAAAATAAATAAATAAACAGACAAGAAAGGGTAAAGGAGGAAGGGGGAAGAGAACAGAACAGGAGGCGCTGGCACCAATTCACGTGGCCAGAAAGACTGAGAAGAGGAGACGAGTAGCAGAAGCTGGAACCTAGACAGGAGCAGGGGAGCTAATCCAAAGCAGACGCAGTCGTCACCCTTGGTGTTCAGACTGGTGGCAGCTGAGGCTTACAGGTCGGAGCCCTCAGACGAGTGGACACTGACAGCCCCGTGGTGGGCAGCTGTCTCAGCACCACTACCTCCACTCACTCAACACACAGGCAGCTCCACGGCCCCAATTAGACCAGAGGAGGAGGGCTGTTACCGCCAAAGGGAGCGGGGTCAAGGCTATAACGAAGGGTCAAACCAGGCTGATGGGCGGTGCAGTGGATGATCTACATGAATAGAGTGGAGTAGATGTTCTTCATGAATAGAGTGGGGTGCATGATCTACATGAATAGAGTGGAGTGGATGTTCTTCATGAATAGAGTGGAGTGGATGTTCTACATGAATAGCATGAATAGAGTGGAGTGGATGATCTACACGAATAGAGTGGAGTGGATGTTCTACATGAATAGAGTGGAGTGGATGTTCTACATGAATAGAGTGGAGTGGATGTTCTACATGAATAGAGTGGAGTGGATGTTCTACATGAATAGAGTGGAGTGGATGTTCTACATGAATAGCATGATAGAGTGGAGTGGGTGATCTACACGAATAGAGTGGAGTGGATGTTCTACATGAATAGAGTGGAGTGGATGTTCTACATGAATAGAGTGGAGTGGATGTTCTACATGAATAGAGTGGAGTGGATGTTCTACATTAATAGAGTGGGCGGGCGGCTCCAGACGACGGTCTCTGCTACTGCTGTCACTGTCTGTCCCTGCACAGTGCTGTCCCTGTGTTGCTCGGTACGCCGGCAGTCGGCCTTCTGTACCACCACCCCCACCTCCCGCCAGGAACGCTGACTGGCTGAGCTGTGTGACTGACAGGCAAGCAGCCTGTGACGGGCTCAAGCCGCGCTGTGTGTTTAAGGAAGAAGAACAGGGCTACATGTATACGCCACTCAATGCAATCTCTCATATCTGATACACACACATGAAACAAACTGATGCATAAGCATGAAACAGACGATCCGCTTGCAAGGCGGGTTGGGGACGGGAAGGATGGAGATGCGGGGTGGGAGGGTGTGGTGGGAGGCGGAAGGAGTTCTTCAAAGGGAGAATACCCAGACTCTGTATACTTCTCGTTGCCTTATCGGCTCTCCTGGCTCCAGCCTGTCCTCCCTTGGTGATAGAAAACACGTACGGGGTCGACTTTTAAAAGCGCGAGGTTCGACCTATCACTGCCACCACACTTGTCTCCAACAAACAAGTCGGCGACCTCCACGAGCCGGGGGGCTCTTGGGGGGAGGGTCCTCCCCTGGTCCTCCGTGCTGGCGGTCTTTGAGCAGCGTCTGCCGCCTCAGCAGAAGGCCAGGGGGCAGTGGGGAACTGCGTCAGCATGTCCGCTCAGTGCTCACATCAAAACAAGAGAAAGGTGTCGGGTATTCACTTTCTAGACGCGAATAAATCGCAACAAAGCAAAAACAAAGAAGATGACACAGACTGCAAAGCATTGTTGTAAACAAGTTACGCAACTTAGAGTACAGTACAAAAGAGACAAATGGATTTTCCACAGACATTTCTTCTTCAGACATTTCACACAGCCGACATGCAAATGCTCCAGACAACGCTCCCCTGACAACAGTCACCGCACAGCCGCAGGTTATGCTCACAGCTAGCGGGGGAGTATTGTCTGGGGTATTTCTGTATGTCTGTTGTTTGTAGCGTCTGAAGAAGATATAGTTATCAAAAAATCACTTGTCTGTTTGACACTGTATATGACATCGGCCTTCCTTAAAAGCGAAATCAAGTTACAAGACTATCCAGTACGTTACATTGTCTGGTTGGTATGAGCCCTTCACAAATCAACCAAACAGTTGTGCCAGTTTTAATGAGTCCTCCCTCCTTGTCTAGCCCTGTTTCGGCCTCCGTGGTGGACTGGCATCGAAACAACGCCACTTATTTACCTTCCCTATCTAGGGATGACAATATCAACACACACACACACACACACACACACACACACACACACACACACACACTCACAAACACACACACATGCGTACAGACAGACAGACAGACACACGCACGCGCGCGCGCGCGCACCACACACACACACACACACACACACACACACACACACACACACACACACACACACACACACGCGCGCACATTTAAACTTACGCGCGCACACACATACACACATGGGCGCAGCGTATCCTATTGGGACGAGCGGGGATGGGTGGAAGAGAGACAGAGAGAGAGAGAGAGAGAGAGAGAGAGAGGAGAGAGAGAGAGACAGAGAGAGAGAGAGAGAGACAGGAGAGAGAGAGAGAGAGAGAGAGAGAGAGAGAGAGAGAGACGGGGGGGGGGGGGGGGGGGGTTAACTGGAAGCCGCACCACACAAAGCCAAGCCACACAGAAACCGTCAGACATCCATGATTCAGGAAGCAGAAACATTTTAATGAAGCCCATGTTTCCAAATGGCCACGCCTCAAGTATCATAAGTGGAAAGTAGGCCGTTTGGAAAAGCACTGAGGATTGTGTTCACTACCGGTACACCAGTTTAGTATCAACATTGCTTTCGGCTCTGATGTACAATCTTCGCACTCGGCTGGGCAAGAAACACAAATATGGATAATTCACGTAATGCCAACATTTCAGCACTTCAGGATTTTCTTTTCAGTTCTTACTGAGATGCATCTTAGAAGTAAGAAAAAGTAGTAGGATTGTGTTCATCCCCAAAGGACAACCAACCAAATAATATATCATCTCAGTAGGATACCAGATTTTATCGTTTCATGTATCTCAAGATTTACACGTTTGGTACTCGATTCTTTCAAAACATAATGCCCGTGTTTTTTGTACTTTTTTTGTTTTTCCAACAGCCCGAACACACAATGAATCAACACAAGCACTGCATCAGCGTCACATAAAGCCTACACCATACATAAAGGAAACAGGAAGAGCAAACAGAGACAAGGTTTAGAGGCAACTGAACCGAGTTGGAATGAAAATTGAAATTGGTTTTTGAGCAAACCGAACTCAGTTTGAAGACGGAGATTAATATTGAACATTGTTCGACACTGACGCAGATATATAGCAGGGTCATCTCGATGAATGCCAGCTGACTCAATTTATGATGATCAGCTAAGCCCTCTCTTTGGGGTCAGAGGGTTTTAAGGGCTAGATGGCATAATTACATTGCACGTCGCACTGAACAAGGAGGAGGGAGAAGAGGAAGAAAAAGAAGAAAGAAGATGATGATGAAGAAGAAGAAGACAAAGACACGTCCCAATCATTCTGCGCGCTTCCATTTTCTTAAATTCAGAGGAGGAAAAAAGAGGAAGAAAAAAGAGGAAGAAAAGTGGAAGTGAAGGAGAAGGAGGAGGAAAATGAGGAAGAGGAGGAGGAGAAGGAGGAAGAGAGGATGAAAGAACGACAAGAAGAAGAAGAAGAAGAAGAAGAAGAAGAACGACGACGACGAACGACGACGACGAAGAAGAAGAAGAAGAAGAAGAATGAAGAGCAGAAAGAGGAGCAGGAGGAGGTGGAGGACAGCAAGGGGGAGAAAGAGGGGAAGAATATAGGTCCTTGTTTTGCTTGTTTCTCCTGTGCATCCTCTTTTAAAGTTTTCAGAGACAAGCACACACAAACTATTCGGGTCTCTTTTGACGTCTCGTAAGCTGACATCAGCTTCAACGAAACGTCTTCACGGTCAATGCATTATAACGAGGCTACAGTTGCACCAGTTAGAACGGCATGCTACACTCCCTGTTGCTTTTTGGCCATAGGGGTGGTGAACTGTCAAAGGTCACCGTGTCAAGGGCACGGTATGATGGAGGGCGGAGCCCATCTCTTTCCTTCCGCCGCCTTTAATGCTCCCTGTACTGAATCAGGTACATATTGATTGTTCGGTTGACAGAAAGAGTTTCCAAAATCGAAAAAAAAAACCCGATCCCATGGTCCGAACTCAAGACCATCAGGTCTTTAGACCAATGCTCTGACCATTTGTTGACGACCCCTCTTTCCGCCAATCACACTTCCTAATAACATTTTCTTGTCCGCGCAACTGCACTGCCTAGCTTTACCCTTTCCCCAGCCCCAACTTGAAGTTGTCGGCAATCATTTTAAGAGTATTCTCCCTTGATCATGACATTGGCGCTCAGTCCGACAAAGTAGTGGCCATTGCTAAAACAAACAAACAAAAAAACTTATAGTTTATTCCTGTAAAACAGATCACACACACACACACACACACACACACACACACACACACACACACACACACTCACTCTCTCTCTCTCTCTCTCCTCTCTCTCACTCTCTCTTCTCCTCTCTCTCTCTCACTACACACACACACACACTGTGGGGAGGGGGGGGCTTCCTCTACTGTCTTCTCTTACACACACACACACACACACACACACACTGTGGGGGAGGGGGGGGGGCTGTCTGTCTACGCTGTCTGTTCGTGCTTGAGCACACACACACACACACACACACACACACACGCAACACACACGCACTATAATTATTGGAGCTAAGCACCGACCTCCAACCAGCTGTCGATGAGGGCGACGTGATAAAGCCGTGTACACCTTTTTCTTCCCGCGTTCTCATGTGAAAACTATCAGTTTTTTTTTCTCGTAAATTGCAAACTCCCCCCCCCCCCCCCCCACGCTGTCTGTTCGGCTTGAGCACACACAGAGAGAGAGAGAGAGAGAGAGAGAGAGAGAGAGTACACTTACATTTGTTTCTTTTGCGGTGTTCTCATGTAAAACAGCAACAACAAAAACCCTATAATTATTCGTACATCGAACATCCCTCCCCCCCTGCTGTCTATGTGTATTTGCATACAACCTGTGCGAATAATATGGGAAAATGGACAAAAATCACGACTTGAGACTGGGTTCAGGGCTTCTATTTACCTTTTTTTCTTTTTGTTTCTTCATTAATAATATATATAATAATATATATATATATATATTATATAATTATATGGTTTGTGTGTGTGTAGTGGTGGTGTTGTGTGTGTGTGTGTGTGTGTGCGTGCGTGCGTGCGTGCTGCACGCGTGGTCAGCGCACGCGTCGCGGTGTGTGTGTTTGTGTGTGCACGTGCTCGCGCGTGCGTATGTGTATGTGTGTGAATGCGTGCGATGCGGATGCGCTCATTATGTCTTTGAGAGTGATAAGAAGGGTGGATTTCAAACGTAATATTGTGTTCTCGAATTCTACGTGGAAACAATGGGCGAACCACAACACACCTCCACCCGACTCTTTCCAAGAACAAAGACTGGCAACAAAGCCTGCGAATCGTGAAATCAAAGTAGATAATAATGCCCTGTTCTTCCGACCTCCTCTCCTCTCTCTCCTCCCCCCCCCCCCCCCCCTCCATCCTCTCCTCTTTCCAGACTCACCCTCATATCGCCATCCCATCCACCGGCCAAACCCGTTCTAAACCATGCCACCAGTCCCCCATCCCTTCCCCCTCTCCCCCACCTCTTCCTTCCTCCTCCGGGTGGCGAGACAGACGCCCCTCCGCGCAGCCGCCAATCTTAATGAAGCGGCAGAGGGGAAGAATAAAAAAAAAAAGAAAGAAAAAGACAAGGCCAGAACAAAGAGCGTGACGGTGACACACCTTGACACGCGATACCCGCCGTTGGTGACAGAGCGGGCGACAACTCGGCTCTACCTACCCACTGTGTCAGACAAGAAGAGAGCGGATTGTACTGGGCCCGGCGGACGGATTGCTGGTTGACGGCGGGAGGTAGGCAGACGGCGGTGTGGTGGATGCTGTTTGGTTGTTGCACTTGTTTCCGTCGTTTGTTCTTTTTTGTTTTTATAACTATTATCTTTGGCGTAGTTGGCTTCGTTTTAATCAAGACGAATTGCTCTCTCTCTCTCTCTCTCTCTCTCTCTCTCTCTCTCTCTCTCTTGTGCACTCGCAGTCGATAAAAGGTTCATACGATAGCATGGAGAATGTCACGTCTACTTTAAGCGTAACATGTGCGCGCGCTTTCTACAATCAACAATGCAAATTTGTTAGAAAAAAAGAAAGAAAATCAACTGATGAAAATAAAGGGGCGTGTTCTATTCTAATAATTGTGTCTTTAATTTTAAACGAACATTTCGGCTCGTATGGAACAACTTCTAGATATTAAAAAAAAACCCATAAATGTTTTACATGGAACATTTTCAAAATATAATATGTACATGACAATGCCATTATAAAAATCGGCTGTACTAAACTATTACATTCTTTAGATAACTTATGTGATATACGTCACGTTCTCTACTGAACCAATACAGAAATATGGATGTTATTCCCAACTTGAAATGATGCTTGAAATTCCTTTACCTTGTTCAAGTGCTAAACGCTCAATGAATGTCTGTGGAAGCCTTGCTGAATTTCTGCCACGATGCATCCCTGCCCAGGACTGGCATGATTCCAGACCCAATTACAGTCTGTTTCAGTCAGAAGCTGCAGCATCCTGTCAATGCTGATTGAGACACTGGATAGGTATTTGGGATATAGTGCCGATCTCCGCTTGCTTCGGACGGATTCCACCCCCACCTCCCTTCCCCTGCTTCCCTTTGTACTGGCTCTTCACCAGGGAACGCTGACAACGGCAATAAGAAGAAAAGAGGAGGAGGAGAAGGAGGAGAAGGACGAGGAGAAGGACGAGGAAGAGAAGGAGTAGGAGGAGGAGGAAACGATGATGATGATAATGGAGGAGCAGGAAGAAGAGAAAAAAAATGATGATGATGAAGAAGATGAGAAGAAGTAGAAGGAGAAGGAGAAGAAGGAAGTGTGCTGAAAGACCGTAGTCGGAAACGACACAGAAGAAGGAGACAACGGAGAAGGCGTTTGAAGAGCGAAGCCGTACCGCTGAAGAAGGAGGAGGAGGAGGACGACAAGAAGTAGAAGACGAAAAAGGAGAAGAAGAGAAATACCACCGCCAAGGATGCTTATTTTCATCCGTATCTGTCGGGTGGTTGGTTGGTTGGTCTGTCAGCAAGATCACACATAAACTTACGAATCATACTGATTTTTCTTCCATTCCTTTTTATGAAACCTGGTGGAAAGATGGAAAGTGGTTCAAGGCCATACTGGTATGATGGAAAGTGGTTTCAAGGCCCATACTGGTATGATGGAAGTGGTTCAAGGCCATACTGGTATGATGGTAAGTGGTTCCAGGCCATACTGGTACATACTGGTATGATGGTAAGTGGCTCAAGGCCATACTGGTATGATTTTAAAGTGGTTCAAGGCCATACTGGTGCATTCTGGTATGATGGTAAGTGGTTCAAGGCCATACTGGTATGATGGTAAGTGGTTCAAGGCCATACTGGTGCATTTCGGTATGATGGTAAGTGGTTCAAGGCCATACTGGTGCATTCTGGTATGATGGTAAGTGGCTCAAGGCCATACTGGTATGATGGAAAGTGGCTCAAGGCCATACTGGTATGATGGTAAGTGGCTCAAGGCCATACTGGTATGATGGTAAGTGGTTCAAGGCCATACTGGTATGATGGAAAGTGGTTCAAGGCCATACTGGTATGATGGAAAGTGGCTCAAGGCCATACTGGTATGATTTTAAATGGTTCAAGGCCATACTGTGCATTCTGGTATGATGGTAAGTGTTTCAAGGCCATACTGGTATGATGGTAAGTGGTTCAAGGCCATACTGGTGCATTCTGGTATGATGGTAAGTGGTTCAAGGCCATACTGGTGCATTCTGGTATGATGGTAAGTGGCTCAAGGCCATACTGGTATGATGGAAAGTGGCTCAAGGCCATACTGGTATGATGGTAAGTGGTTCCAGGCCATACTGGTATGATGGTAAGTGGTTCAAGGCCATACTGGTATGATGGAAAGTGGTTCAAGGCCATACTGGTATGATGGAAAGTGGCTCAAGGCCATACTGGTATGATGGTAAGTGGTTCAAGGCCATACTGGTATGATGGAAAGTGGTTCAAGGCCATACTGGTATGATGGAAAGTGGCTCAAGGCCATACTGTATGATGGAAAGTGGTTCAAGGCCATACTGGTATGATGGTAAGTGGTTCCAGGCCATTCTGGTATGATGGTAAGTGGTTCAAGGCCATACTGGTACATTCTGGTATGATTGTAAGTGGTTCAAGGCCATACTGGTATGATGGTAAGTGGCTCAAGGCCATTCTGGTATGATGGTAAGTGGTTCAAGGCCATACTGGTACATTTTGGTATGATGGTAAGTGGTTCAAGGCCATACTGGTATGATGGTAAGTGGCTCAAGGCCATACTGGTATGATCGTAAGTGGTTCCAGGCCATACTGGTACATTCTGGTATGATGGTAAGTGTTTCAAGGCCATACTGGTATGATGGTAAGTGGTTCCAAGCCATACTGGTACATTTTGGTATGATGGAAAGCGGCTCAAGGCCATACTGGTATAATGGTAAGTGGCTCAAGGCCATACTGGTATGATGGAAAGTGGTTCAAGGCCAAACTGGTATGATGGTAAGTGGTTCCAGGGCCATTCTGGTATGATGGTAAGTGGTTCAAGGCCATACTGGTACATTCTGGTATGATGGTAAGTGGTTCAAGGCCATACTGGTATGATGGTAAGTGGCTCAAGGCCATTCTGGTACATTCTGGTATGATGGTAAGTGGTTCTAGGCCATACTGGTATGATGAAAAGTGGCTCAAGGCCATACTGGTACATTCTGGTATGATGGTAAGTGGTTCAAGGCCATACTGGTATGATGGTAAGTGGTTCAAGGCCATACTGGTACATTCTGGTATGATGGTAAGTGGTTCAAGGCCATACTGGTATGATGGTAAGTGGTTCCAGGCCATACTGGTATGATGGAAAGTGGCTCAAGGCCATACTGGTACATTTTGGCATGATGGTAAGTGGTTCAAGGCCATACTGGTATGATGGTAAGTGCCTCAAGGCCATACTGGTATGATGGTAAGTGGTTCCAGGCCATACTGGTGCATTCTGGTATGATGGTAAGTGTTTGAAGGCCATACTGGTATGATGGTAAGTGGTTCCAGGCCATACTGGTACATTTTGGTATGATGGAAAGTGGCTCAAGGCCATACTGGCATAATGGTAAGTGGCTCAAGGCCATACTGGTATGATGGAAAGTGGTTCAAGGCCAAACTGGTATGATGGTAAGTGGTTCCAGGCCATTCTGGTATGATGGTAAGTGGTTTCAAGGCCATACTGGTACATTCTGGTATCATGGTAAGTGGTTCAAAGCCATACTGGTATGATGGTAAGTGGCTGAAGGCCATTCTGGTACATTCTGGTATGATGGTAAGTGGTTCAAGGCCATACTGGTATGATGGAAAGTGGCTCAAGGACATACTGGTACATTCGGTATGATGGTAAGTGGTTCAACGCCATACTGGTATGATGGAAAGTGGTTCAAGGACATACTGGTACATTCTGGTATGATGGTAAGTGGTTCAAGGCCATACTGTTATGATGGTATGTGGTTCCAGGCCATACTGGTATGATGGAAAGTGGCTCAAGGCCATTTTGGTATGATGGTAAGTGGTTCAAGGCCATTCTGGTATGATGGTAAGTGGTTCAAGGCCATACTGGTACATTTTGGTATGATGGTAAGTGGTTCAAGGCCATACTGGTATGATGGTAAGTGGCTCAAGGCCATACTGGTATGATGGTAAGTGGTTCCAGGCCATACTGGTACATTCTGGTATGATGGTAAGTGGTTCAAGGCCATACTAGTATGATGGTAAGTGGTTCCAGGCCATACTGGTACATTTTGGTATGATGGAAAGTGGCTCAAGGCCATACTGGTATGATGGTAAGTGGCTCAAAGTCATACTGGTATGATGGTAAGTGGTTCCAGGCCATACTGGTACATTCTGGTATTGATGTTAAGTGGTTCAAGGCCATTCTGGTATGATGGTAAGTGGTTCAAGGCCATTCTGGTATGATGGTAAGTGGCTCAAGGCCTACTGGTATGATGGTAAGTGGTTCCAGGCCATACTGGTACATTCTGGTATGATGGTAAGTGGTTCCAAGCCATACTGGTATGATGGTAAGTGGTTCAAGGCCATTCTGGTATGATGGTAAGTGGTTCAAGGCCATACGGGTATGATGGTAAGTGGTTCAAGGCCATACTGGTATGATGGTAAGTGGTTCCAGGCCATACTGGTACATTCTGGTATGATGGTAAGTGGTTCAAGGCCATACTGGTATGATGGTAAGTGGTTCAAGGCCATTCTGGTATGATGGTAAGTGGTTCAAGGCCATACTGGTATGATGGTAAGTGGCTCAAGGCCATACTGGTATGATGGTAAGTGGTTCCAGGCCATGCTGGTACATTCTGGTATGATGGTAAGTGGTTCAAAGCCATACTGGTATGATGGTAAGTGGGTTCAAGGCCATTCTGGTATGATGGTAAGTGGTTCAAGGCCATACTGGTATGATGGTAAGTGGTTCAATGCCATACTGGTATGATGGTAAGTGGTTCCATGCCATACTGGTACATTCTGGTATGATGGTAAGTGGTTCAAGGCCATACTGGTATGATGGTAAGTGGCTCAAGGCCATACTGGTATGATGGTAAGTTGTTCCAGGCCATACTGGTACATTCTGGTATGATGGTAAGTGGTTCAAGGCCATACTGGTATGATGGTAAGTGGCTCAAGGCCATACTGGTATGATGGTAAGTGGTTCCAGGCCATACTGGTACATTCTGGTATGATGGTAAGTGGTTCAAGGCCATACTGGTATGATGGAAAGTGGCTCAAGGCCATACTGGTATGATGGTAAGTGGTTCCAGGCCATACTGGTACATTCTGGTATGATGGTAAGTGGTTCAAGGCCATACTGGTATGATGGAAAGTGGCTCAAGGCCATTCTGGTATGATGGTAAGTGGTTCCAGGCCATACTGGTACATTCTGGTATGATGGTAAGTGGTTCCAGGCCATACTGGTACATACTGGTATGATGGTAAGTGGTTCAAGGCCATTCTGGTATGATGGTAAGTGGTTCAAGGCCATACTGGTACATTTTGGTATGATGGTAAGTGGTTCTAGGCCATTCTGGTATGATGGTAAATGGTTCCAGGCCATACTGGTACATTTTGGTATGATGGTAAGTGGTTCAAGGCCATTCTGGTATGATGGTAAGTGACTCAAGGCCATTCTGGTACATTCTGGTATGATGGTAAGTGGTTCAAGGCCATACTGGTATGATGGTAAGTGGTTCAAGGCCATACTGGTATGATGGTAAGTGTTCCAGGCCATACTGGTACATTCTGGTATGTGGTAAGTGGCTCAAGGCCATACTGGTATGATGGTAAGTGGCTCAGGCCATACTGGTATGATGGTAAGTGGTTCCAGGCCATACGGGTATGATGGTAAGTGGTTCAAGGCCATTCTGGTATGATGGCAAGTGGTTCAAGGCCATACTGGTACATTTTGGTATGATGGTAAGTGGTTCAAGGCCATTCTGTTATGATGGTAAGTGGTTCAAGGCCATACTGGCTAACACACCAGGACGCCCTATTGAATCTGCCTGCTCCTGCCCCACAGCACTCATCTCTGACTTTCTGGACAGTTTGTTTCAGCCACTCGTGTCAGCACTACCCACTTATGTGATGGACACCACGCACGCCCTCAATCTCCTGGAGGACTTCTCCTTTCCAAACGGCTGTACAGAGAGGCATGTGTTCACCATGGACATTGTCTCTCTGTATACTAACATCCCCACAAGGACGGCCTACAGGCAGTACGCCATTTCCTCCAAAGGAGTGCCCAGAACCTCCACATCCCCACCATTCTGCGCCTCACCGAACTGGTCCTCACCCTGAACTCATTCGCTTTTGATGGGGACCACTTTCTGCAGCAGAGCGGAGTGGCCATGGGGACCAAAATGGGTCCTAGTTTTGCATGTCTGTTTGTGGGCTATGTGGAAGAACAAGCCGTGAACCAGTATACAGGTGAACAACCCGATTTTTACAGGCGGTTCATTGACGACTGTCTCGGACTGGCCTGTTCCATAGATTCCCTCAATCAGTTCATGGACTTCATGTCCAGCTTCCATCCGGCTCTGAAATATACCTACTGCATTTCAGATTCTTCAGTCTCTTTTCTCGACATTCTGATCACTATCCTTTCTGACTCCAACAGCCTTTCTACCAGTATTACTACAAGGACACTGACTCTCACTCATACCTTTTGTATACCTCCAGCCACCCTCAGAAATGCAAGGATAGCATTCCCTTCTCCCAGTTTCTTCGACTTCGCAGGCTGTGCAGCAGTGACACTGACTTCCAGCACCAGGCTGAACGAATGAAGTCCTTCTTCCTGACACGCCAGTACCCTCAGCAATTGGTCCAGACTGCCTTGGAGCGTGCCATTGCCATTCCTCGCAGTCATACGTTGACTTCTGCTAATCGTTCAGATGATCAAGCAGACCGTACAGTGGCTGTGCTCACCTTTCACCCTCACAACCTCCCTGTCCGCAACATCCTTCTCAACAACTTCCACCTCCTCCAACTTGACCCCAAACTTAAAGAAACCTTCCCAAAACCACCCTTGATAGCCTTCAAGAGAGACACAAATTTGAGGGACCATCTAGTGCGTGCCTCTGTCTGCAAGGCGAGAGCACAACCCCTGGGCACACACCCATGCACTCGCAAAGAGTGCAAGACATGTCCCTTCATTGACAGCTGCACCACAGCTGCTGGTCCATCTGGCCAGTTCAGGGTCCTGGCAAGCTTCAACTGTCAATCTGCAGACCTGGTGTACGTCATTACTTGCACCTTGTGTTCAAAGAAATACACTGGGGAGACGTACCGCAGCCTGAATGAGCGTTTCTCTGAGCACCTTCGCTCAATGCGGCTGGGATATGAAGATCCCGTAGGCTCTCACTTCAACAGCCCCTACCACAACTTCACCCATGCGAGAGTGGCTGCTGTCTGGCAGAACCGGTCCAGTGGACTCTATCGCCTCTTTATGGAGTCATCCATCATTGCACGACTGGGGACCCTCGACCCTGCCGGCCTGAACACCAGAGAGTGACAGCACCTGAGCTTCAGGCACCCCCTTCCCCTTCTGTACTAATTCCTCCCCCCCCCCCCTTTTTTTTTTTTTTGAACAGGCCTTCTTGCTTTCTACTTTAAGTTGCTCATGATTCCTACTCACTGCTTAACCCCAGTTAACTTCCTTTTGTCTCTGAGCTCTGTTCATTCCTTCTTTTTATTGTTAGTCCTCATATAAGATCTGTCTCTGTCACCCACTAACTCTAAGCCTGATGACAGCTCTATGAGCAGAAAGCTTGCTTTCCTTCTTGTTCCCCCGATCACCATACTCAAACCCTGGTGAGTGCACTCTTCCACCATTTTCTTCTCCATACTGGTATGAGGTAAGTGGCTCAAGGCCATACTGGTATGATGGTAAGTGGTTCCAGGCCATACTGGTACATTTTGGTATGATGGTAAGTGGTTCAAGGCCATACTGGTATGATGGTAAGTGGTTCAAGGCCATACTGGTACATTTTGGTATGATGGTAAGCGGTTCAAGGCCATACTGGTATGATGGTAAGTGGTTCAAGGCCATACTGGTATGATGGTAAGTGGCTCAAGGCCATACTGGTATGATGGTAAGTGGTTCCAGGCCATACGGGTATAATGGTAAGTGGTTCAAGGCCATTCTGGTATGATGGTAAGTGGTTCAAGGCCATACTGGTACATTTTGGTATGATGGTAAGTGGTTCAAGGCCATACTGGTACATTTTGGTATGATGGTAAGTGGTTCCAGGCCATACTGGTACATTTTGGTATGATGGTAAGTGGTTCAAGGCCATTCTGGTATGATGGTAAGTGGTTCAAGGCCATACTGGTACATTTTGGTATGATGGCAAGTGGTTCAAGGCCATACTGGTATGATGGTAAGTCGTTCAAGGCCATACTGGTATGATGGTAAGTGGTTCAAGGCCATACTGGTATGATGGTAAGTGGTTCAAGGCCATACTGGTATGATGGTAAGTGGTTCAAGGCCATACTGGTATGATGGAAAGTGGTTCAAGGCCATTCTGGTATGATGGTAAGTGGTTCAAGGCCATACTGGTATGATGGTAAGTGGTTCAAGGCCATACTGGTATGATGGTAAGTGGTTCAAGGCCATACTGGTACATTGTGGTATGATGGTAAGTGGTTCAAGGCCATACTGGTGCATTCTGGTATGATGGTAAGTGGTTCCAGGCCAAACTGGTACATTTTGGTATGATGGTAAGTGGTTCAAGGCCATACTGCTGCATTCTGGTATGATGGTAAGTGGTTCCAGGCCAAACTGGTACATTTTGGTATGATGGTAAGTGGTTCAAGGCCATACACGTGTATTTGTGTATGTGTGTGCCAGCCGGTGCACGCGTGTGTGTGAATTATTAATACATAGCACCTTCGTGGGTTTTGTTATTGTTGTTTTGTTTGGTTGGTTTTATTTTTTTACATCTATATCTTGTTTCTAATGCATACAACATTCCACTTTTCCATCACCATCGCTGCTTTTTCTGTCTTTGAGTAGTGTGGTGTAATCTGCACACACACACACACACACACACACACACACACACACACACACTCACACACACACACACACACACACACACACACACGGAGAGGCCTAGTCGATCTGAATCCGGCACCTGTCCCCCCCCCCCCCCCCCCCTCCCCCAACCAATCCCGTTCTTCACAAACGTCTGGAACGAGTGAAGAGCAGAGGAACACGCCAACATTAAAAGCTTTCAACCCTTCGCCACTTCATGCGCTGCCGGAGGGAAAAGAAAAGACAGAAAGACCTAAAACAAAACAAAAAAGAAAGAAACTCCACCTCGAAAATTGCTACGTCTCTTGGTCTTCGTTATCACGATAATCATGCAGGGGAGTCAAGCATCATAAAAGAGAGTAAGACTGAACATTGCGCGGGCCCCAGAAACACGGAGGTCCTGGATTAAATTAGAGGACTGCCAAATTAGATTGCCGACATGAAAGCCGCGAGCTGGGCGGCCGATCAACCCCCGAGATTTGCAGGAAGTGGCTGGTGACGAGATCTGAGAGCTGAACGCTGCGCAGGAAATGGCTTGGCTGCCTTTTTCCGCTTGACTTTATTAAACCGTAAATAAACAAAATAAAATTCATACATCAAATGACAGAAATAGATGAAGGGTGGGCTGGTTTGAAGCCGGCCCGTGTCCCTGGAAACTTCGGGTTCGGCGTGTCTCCTGAAGGATTCTTTCGCGATCTTTGTTTCTTTGTGGCAGAAGTGAAGTGTTGTGGTGGAGTTTGGCCTGAAGACGGTAGTTCACTGGCTTGCTTTGTGTTTTAAGACGGAAACAGGGCTTGGCTTCTCCGGATGTTTTGTCAAATGACGCGTCCCGCCCCTACGGTAAGGCTTTGCACTTCGGCTGAGTGCTTTCACTTTATATCCCTCACAGAGGCTTTTTTCACGACTCTCTCTCTCTCTCTCTCTCTCTCTCTCTCTCTCTCTCTCTCTCTGTGTGTGTGTGTGTGTGTGTGTGTGTGTGTGTGTGAGTGCGTGCGCGCGCGCGCGTGTGTGAACGAGTATTACTTGCCAACACATGCAGGATTCTTGGAGTGGAGTTATAGTTATTACTTTATACATAAAAATTGCCTGGGAAAGTGAAGCCAACCTCTGCACGGGGAAGCCAGAGCAATCAGCCATGATGAAAGCGTCCTACCTCACACATTCTCCTCACTCCTTGGCTCTCGCTTTTTCCTCTGTCGTTTGGACTTGTTGACCTTATAACCTCACAGTGCATTACGTGCACATTGCCATCGCCACCCGTATGACATGGACATGGTCACCGTCTGCATGACATGGACATGGTCACCGTCTGCATGACATGGACATGGTCACCGTCTGTATGACATGGACATGGTCACCGTCTGTATGACATGGACATGGTCACCGTCTGTATGACATGGACATGGTCACCGTCTGTATGGCATGGACGACTCCAACACTTAGACATCACACAGACCACATGGACCTTTCCAACACCTGCATTCCACGGACCTTTCCAACACCTGCATTACATTGACCTTTCCAACACCTGCATTCCACGAACCTTTCCAACGCCTGCATTACATGGACCTTTCCAACACCTGCATTCCACGGACCTTTCCAACACCTGCATTACATGGGCCTTTCCAACACCTGCATTTCATGGACCTTTCCAACACCTGCATTACATGGACCTTTCCAACACCTGCATTACAGGGACCTTTCCAACACCTGCATTACATGGACCTTTCCAACACCTGCATTACATGGACCTTGCCAACACCTGCATTACATGGACCTTTCCGAAACCTGCATTACATGGACCTTTCCAACACCTGCATTACATGGACCTTTCCAACACCTGCACTACATGGACCTTTCCAACACCTGCATTACATGGACCTTTCCAACACCTGCATTCCACGGACCTTTCCAACACCTGAATTACATGGACCTTTCCAACACCTGCATTACATGGACCTTTCCAACACCTGCATTACATGGACCTTTCCAACACCTGCATTACATGGACCTTTCCAACACCTGAATTACATGGACCTTTCCAACACCTACATTCCACGGACCTTTCCAACGCCTGCATTACATGGACCTTTCCAACACCTGCATTACATGGACCTTTCCAACACCTGCATTACATGGACCTTTCCAACACCTGAATTACATGGACCTTTCCAACACCTGCATTCACGGACCTTTCCAACGCCTGCATTACATGGACCTTTCCAACACCTGCATTACATGGACCTTTCCAACACCTGCATTAGATGAACCTTTCGAATGCCTGCATTACATGGACCTTTCCAACACCTGCATTACATGGACCTTTCCAATGCCTGCATTACATGGACCTTTCCAACACCTGCATTACACGGACCTTTACAACATCTGCATTACATGGACCTTTCCAACACCTGCCTTACATGGACCTTTCCAACACCTGTATTATATGGACATATTTAACATCTAGATGACGTGGACATTTTCAACACCTGCAGTGCAAGGAGATTTTCAACACCTGCCTTACATTGAGATTGTAACACCTGCATTATATGGACATTTTTAACACCTGCATTATATGGATATTTTCAACACCTGCATGTACATTTCAACACCTGTACTACATGGACATTTTCAACACCTACATTACATGGATATTTTCAACACCTGTATCACACGGATATTTTCAACACCTGCAGCATATAGTCCTTCCAACACATGCATCATATAGACCTTCCAACACCTGCATCACATAGACCTTGCCAACACCTGCATCATAGACCTTGTCAACACCTGCATTACATAGACCTTGCCAACACCTGCATCATAGACCTTGTCAACACCTGCATCATATAGACCTTGCCAACACCTGCATCAAGTAGATCTTGCCAACACCTGCATCATATAGACCTTGCCAAAACCTGCATCAAATAGACCTTGCCAACACCTGCATCATATAGACCTTGTCAACACCTGCATCACATAGACCTTGCCAACACCTGCATCATATAGACCTTGCCAACACCTGCATCAAATAGACCATGCCAACACCTGCATTATATGGACCTTCCAACACCTGCATCATATAGACCTTATCAACACGTATACAAGGACCTTCCAACTACCTGCATTACATGGACCCTGCCAACACCTGCATGACATGAATCTGTCCAACACCTGTTCCACACTGGACCTATCCAACAGCTGCATGACAAAATCTGTCCAACACCTGTTTCACACTGGACCTATCCAACACCTGCATGACATGAATCTGTCCAACACCTGTTTCACACTGGACCTATCCAACACCTGCATGACATGAATCTGTCCAACACCTGTTTCACACTGGACCTATCCAACACCTGCATGACATGAATCTGTCCAACACCTGTTCCACACTGGACCTATCCAACACCTGCATGACATGAATCTGTCCAACACCTGTTCCACACTGGACCTATCCAACACCTGCATGACATGAATCTGTCCGACACCTGTTCCACACTGGACCTATCCAACACCTGCATGACATGAATCTGTCCAACACCTGTTCCACACTGGACCTATCCAACACCTGCATGACATGAATCTGTCCAACACCTGTTCCACACAGCTTCGTCACATAAATCTGGTCAAGATGTGGATGAGAAGTATGGTTTGCAGTCACACAGGAAAATAGGGCTTCACTGTGTAGTCTTTTATAACATGGCAAACAGAACTATGAAGAATGTGCCTAGAAAAAAATTGTGTGGTGTCGTCTGCAGTAATCCGGAAAATGGGATAACGCACGCACGCATGCATACAGAGAGAGAGAGAGAGAAAGAGAGAGAGAGAGAGAGAGAGAGAGAGAGAGACAGAGACAAAGACAGAGCAAGAGAGAGAGAGAGAGAGAGAGAGAGAGAAGAGAGAGAGAGACAGAGAGAGAGAACTCAAACTCAAATACTTTTATTACAAAGGCCACCGACCTATGGACCCAAACCCCTATCTGCAATGAGGTCAAAAACAAAAGTAGAACACACGCGCTCGGCGCATATACTGAAAATTATGAAAGAAAATATTGCATAACAAATATTTATGTTCTTCCTGAAATTACTTGTCATTTTGTGTGTAAACTGATGGCAGTTCTTCTCTTCGTTTCAGTGCTTTGAAAATGAACACAGCTACAGAGCGAGTTACAATTCTCTTTTCATTGTGCAGTAAAAGAAGCAATGATACTTGATGAACATTTAGAGAGAGAGAGAGAGAGAGAGAGAGAGAGAGAGAGAGAGAGAAACAGACGGACACACTGACAGACAGTTTTAGACATAAATTCAGAAACAATGAAATAGAAATTAAAAAAACCAAAGAGTCCGCAGAAAGGTAATGAGCAGCCTTCAGCCCCCCCTGACACACAGATGACAGTGGTGCGCGTACGACCCGTCACTCCGCCATGCCTGCCCCCCCCCCCCCCCCCCCCCCCCCCCCCCCCCCCACAAGACGGGCGGCCTGGGTGAGGAGAACCACGGGGCCTGATGGAAGCCTGCCGCCTTTAACCCAGTTACCGGACCCCCGCCCTCTCCACCCCCTCCCTCCCCCCGTCCTCCCCCCCTCCCCTCCACGACGGCTTATTTAGCATTAACAACCCTCCCTCCACCCCCCACCCCACCCCCTTCCCCCCACACTGCACACGCGCGCTCGCTCACACACGCGTTCAGGGGGGGAATAATAATCATAGCCCCGCGCACAGACCTTCCCCATTACCATCCCCCCCCCCTCCCCAAATCAACGGGAACGGTGGGGAGGGGGGGGGGGGAGAGGGGGGGGGGGGGGGTTCTTCCTTTATATTCCTTGAAAAATGATAAGGGTGTCAGGCGTGATGGCTGCCTGGGCGGAATCAAACATTTCCATGAAATCGGAATCAGGCTGTCTCGCGTCTATTATTATCATTGTTGTTGTTGTGGTGGTTGTGGTTGGGTTGATGTTGCTGTTGTTTTTTTTAATTACTATTTCCTAAGAAACATTAAAGACAAAACAAAGGAAATAACAAAACAAACAAACAAAAAAACAACAACAAAAGACCGCATCAATATGTGAAGTCTCATACTTAAGCATTAAAAAAAGTGGTAAGAAAAACTGGTACGCGTTCAATCATCAGTCAGAGAACACAACTTACCTTGCGAAATATTGGCTTGCACGCGAGCGAACAGAGAGGAATCAAGCTGTTCAACAGTTAAAAGAAGACACGAATGGACTTCATCAAATTAATTTTAGTAGAAAAAGAAATCTGAGTGATCTTGGCGTGACTAGAAACCTCCAGGTATAGCTTCCTTCGTCAGCGGGTCAAACGCGAGACTCCAACAACACGTCCTGCTGAAACAAGCGTGCAACACGGTGTTTCCTGTGTTCCCCGTATAACATACTTCTGTAAGAAATAGGTTTCGAAGTTGTTTTGTGAGTGAACTCATCTCACCACGTACTCTCGCCTGGCGAAAAACATTTCTCGCATTTCGCATCATGAGGCCTGGAACGGCGCAGCTCGCAGATACGTGGCTATGCAGGCGAGAAGTGGACACGCCCTCTTCCAATTCCTCAACTTGATAAAAACTTCGTTTCTGGACGATGTATCCCCTTGCCACTTAATCTGTCGGGCGCCATGTTGAAGATGGAGAGAAACAGGCAGCAGCATGCATGGCGGCGGATCTCGCTGATAATTAATGTGTGCATTAGTGGAGCAGTAGGAGGTGCATGCAACGGCACGAACGGGTGGCATTTTGCCTGGGGTAGTTTTCTCGTGTGGCATGCCTTCAAAGAAACAGCGCTGAAGCACTCATCGCTGTAAATTAGGTGGGGCCTCTGAAATGGGTATTTCACCTAAAAACAGTGTCGTGTGACACAGGCTTGACATATTTCAAGGGATTTGTTTCGTTTGGTTTCTTTTATTTGTGCGAGTTCACAGATGTTTGGTTTTGTTTTCGTTTTCATGTGCAAGTGACAATGTTCAAGATTTACGAAATAAAGGTGAAGACTGTAAAATCCCATCACCAACTTTCGGAAGAGAAGGCCAGTTTCGGCCGTTGGTATGGATGACACTATACACATTGCAGGCACTGGATGAATCGCAGGGTGGACGAAAACCCGGGTGACTGATATTCGGCTGAATGACACTGGAAACGATAACATGCAGCGCATAGCAAGCAGCTCTTCAGTCGGCTCTCTCCGGGTAAGCAGACCGTTGTGTAAACGACAGCGTGAATTGTAAAGCGCTGAGAACTTGGTCATTAACCGAGGATAGGCGCTGTATAAGTACTATTAGCATTAATGATAATAATAATAATGATGATGATGATAAGAAGAAGAAGAAGAAGAAGAATAGAGTGAAGTCGCGCGAAGTGAATCAGTGAATGTTCTATGCTTTAGGTGAGAGCAAGACAATACTGACAGAAACGGAATGCTTCCGGACGAGGCATGGACCATCGAGGGAACCACCACAGGAGGGGCAGACAGTGGGATTCCAAGACACAGAGACCGCTGAAGAACCAGGAATGCTTTAAACAAGACTGATGACGACCTGACGATGAGCCACATGGACGGACGATCCGAGATGCCAAAGATGTACAGAGGATCCAAGCCGATGATGCTCGCTGTGCCAGAATGCTGCTGAGAGTTGATCCATGGATCTGCCAAGATGACAGGCGACCCATGATGCCCCAGAGTAGCTCGACATTGAACACATATAAGCAACGATGATGAAGCGAGCCTTGAAGCTTCACGCTACCGAAGGATCTAGCGGTATGCCTTGGTGACTAACATCTGGAACTGATTAGGGAGAAAGTGTGATCCATCTCGTTCAAAGCATCTCAAGAAACACTCGGAAAAGGAATTAAGATTATTGCAGAAAACGAGAAAACTGGAGGCGAAGAGAGGGAGGGGGAGGGGGGGGGGGGGGGGGGGGGGGGAGAGACAGCGGGAGGGGACACGGAACCACCACGGCCATCATGTCTCACAGCACCATCTGTCCTAAGGGGCGCGTGCCACTTCCAACACCCCACCCCCCCCCCCTACCCATTCCCCACCCCCTCAGCCGCCAGTCCTCCCCGGGATCCGCTAATTTCGGGCCAAACATTATGAAAATGGGAAGATTACACCCCATAGATCACCACGTCGGCCCTCAGTTCAGCACACCCCAAGCCGTAAATCTCCGCAGCCGACTTGTACAATTCTCATTGGATGGTCACGTAATGAGCTAATGGCTGTGGCCTTGTAGAAGGCGGGAGGGGGAGGCTGAGAATAAAAAGGGGTGTGGAAGGAACGGGTGGGGGGAGAGAGAGAGAGAGAGCGAGAGAGAGAGAGAGACAGAGAGAGAGAGATTAAAAAAAAACCCATAAATATCAAGGAAGAACACCTGGCGCAAAATTGACCTTGAAACGGATAGCAGAATGGAAGAGAAGAGAGCAGACGAGACGAAACCAGACGAGAGAGAGAGAGAGAGAGAGGGGAGAGAGAGAGAGAGAGCCACTGAATAACGAGGTGAAGATTTCATTCCAAAATAACTTGCACACAGATTTTTTAAAAAAAAGTAAAATAAAAAAAAAATAAAAATCTGGAGCAGGATATCATTTTACGTCCTGCTTGTTTGTCTGTCTGTCTCTCTGTCCACAAGTCGACTATAAAACAATCGCCACACTCAGTGAAATTGTAGAGTGAATATCTACATTTGCTTATTATTCTTGTCTAGTGTCCATGAACAAAACAATTTGCAAGTACACACACACACACGCACGCACGCACGCACGCACGCACGCACGCACGCACGCACGCACGCACACACACACACACACACACACACACACGTGCTCAGTCGGTTAGTCATTAAACAAGCCTCATTTTCTTATCCAAAACAAGGCAACAAGTGGACAAATCTACTCGGGTTTCTGGTTCAAACCTCGCCCCCAAACGGAGGAGCGAGGAGCGACGCAGGAAGCAGTGTGGCAAGGACAACGATGGGCAGGAGAAGGGGATCCGCCGGGGTCCATCCAGAGAGGGACATCCCTCAACCAGTCTTCCTCCCTACTGTCAGCACTGTGGACATGTTCCCGTGTACATGGCTTCTCTCCTTCCAGCTAATGTTCGTTCGCGTTAACGTATCAGTGTGTGTGTGTGTGTGTGTGTGTTCGTGTCGTGTCGTGTCGTGTCGTGTCGTGTCGTGTCGTGCAGTGCAGTGCAGTGCAGTGTGTGTGTGTGTGTGTGTGTGTGTGTGTGTGTGTGTGTGTGTGTGTGTGTGTGTGTGTGAATGAATGAATAAGTGTGTGTGTGTGTGTGTGTGTGTGTGTGTGCGTGCGTGCGTGCGTGCGTGCGTGCGTGCGTGCGTGCGTGCGTGCGTGTCGTGCAGTGCAGTGCAGTGCAGTGTGTGTGTGTGTGTGTGTGTGTGTGTGTGTGTGTGTGTGTGTGTGAATGAATGAATAAGTGTGTGTGTGTGTGTGTGTGTGTGTGTGTGTGTGTGTGTGTGTGTGTGTGTGTGTGGGCGCGCGCGTGCGTGAATGAGTGAATAAGCGTGTGTGTGTGTGTGTGTGTGTGTGTGTGTGTGTGTGTGTGTCCCCGCGCTCGCGAGCACACACGTATAAGGAAGTGTATCCTTATATAACATGAGAAGGTGCGGAAGCGCGCGCGCGCCTTTGTGTGTGGTATGCGCGGGCCAGGTTATAATAACAGTGAGTGGTGAACCCCTAACGACCAGTTAGCGCAGCGAGAGAGAAAGCAGTCCCTCAACTCGGTGCCTGCCCCACAATGGGCGTTGTCAAGATAGCGCTGACACAGGGGGGGGGGGGGGGGGGGGGGGGGGGGGGGGGGCAGGCACGGAGACACCGCCACACAGCCACACCGTCTTGCTGAGGGGGCAACGTTTGTCAGTGCTGCACAGGTCTTTCCCGCCCGCTCATTCACGCCCCCCGTCATCCACACGCCCGATCCGAAAGTGATATGTGCATAATTATTACTGTTTTATCTGTGTGTATTGCTTCTTGCCTCATCGGTCCGGCTTCTGTTCCAAAGCCATGGTGAAATCTTCAGGGTATGGTATGAGAGAGAGAGAGAGAGAGAGAGAGAGAGAGATTTTCAAGGGGTGGATGTGTGTGAAAATGAATGACAAAGGACGAAAGGGGAACAGTTAGCGAAATAACTGTCACCTCAACAGACAGCTAAATGTTCAGTTTAGAAAATAAAACAACAAAAAAAAAACACCATACCATATGCAACCAAACCAATACGAAAACTGAAACGAAGACACATGTGAGCGTCTGTGTGTTCGATTCCTTTGAAGTTTGTACTGTCTTCCTTTTTTGTGTTGAGTCTCTCCAGACCAATTTCTCATGTCACTTTCAAATGTTAAAGTAAGAGCCCAAGGACACGTCATCGACCTTTGGCAAGAGAAAGGGAACACGTGAACTGACAGGAAACTGAGAACATACTGCACGTGCATCCGACACATTCTGAGCTTGTGCAGAACATGCTGTGCATCTGACACATTCTGAGCTTGTGCAGTACATACTGCACGTGCATCGGACACATTCTGAGCTTGTGCAGTAGGCCTACATACTGCACGTGCATCTGACACATTCTGAGCTTGCGCAGTACATATGCGCGTGCATCTGACACATTCTGAGCTTGCGCAGTACATATGCGCGTGCATCTGACACATTCTGAGCTTGTGCAGTACATACTGCACGTGCATCTGACACATTCTGAGCTTGCGCAGTACATACTGCACGTGCATCTGACACATTCTGAGCTTGCGCAGTACATATGCGCGTGCATCTGACACATTCTGAGCTTGCGCAGTATATACTGCGCGTGCATCTGACACATTCTGAGCTTGCGCAGTACATATGCGCGTGCATCTGACACATTCTGAGCTTGTGCAGTACATACTGCACGTGCATCTGACACATTCTGAGCTTGCGCAGTACATACTGCACGTGCATCTGACACATTCTGAGCTTGCGCAGTACATACTGCACGTGCATCTGACACTCTGAGCTTGTGCAGAACATACTGCACGTGCATCTGACACATTCTGAGCTTGCGCAGTACATACTGCACGTGCATCTGACACATTCTGAGCTTGCGCAGTACATACTGCACGTGCATCTGACGCTCTGAGCTTGTGCAGAACATACTGTGCATCTGACACATTCTGAGCATGTGCAGTACATACTGTGCATCTGACACACTCTGAGCATGTGCAGAACATACTGTGCATCTGACACTCTGAGCATGTGCAGAACATACTGTACATCTGACACTCTGAGCATGTGCAGAACATACTGTGCATCTGACACACTCTGAGCATGTGCAGTACATACTGTGCATCTGACACTCTGAGCATGTGCAACAAGATACTGTGCATCTGACACTCTGAGCATGTGCAGTACATACTGTACATCTGACACTCTGAGCATGTGTAGTACATACTGTACATCTGACACTCTGAGCATGTGCAGGACATACTGTGCATCTGACACATTCTGAGCATGTGCAGAATGTACTGTGCATCTGACACACTCTGAGCTTGTGCAGAACATCCTGTGCATCTGACACACTCTGAGCATGTGCAGAACATCCTGTGCATCTGACACATTCTGAGCATGTGCAGAACATCCTGTGCTTCTGACACACTCTGACAAGGGTCAGGAGGACCTACTGTTCGTGTGTCTGACACAGTCTGATCGTGTGGAGGGGCAGGAGACTCCATGGCAGACTGTCACACCTTCCACCGGATCTTCATTTCTTCTTTTAAGATCAACGTTTCCCCTTTTGATCAGACTAACACGTCAATCGCCATATCATTTGTTTCAGTCTCTGGTATTTGAGTTTCAGCACTTGCGCCGGTTTTCGTGTTCAGTCTCGGGTGTCACGTGTCTACAGCTCTGTCTGGAACTGGTCACTGTCCTGTTCAAGTCATGTTCAGTCTCGGAGCGTCAAGTGTCAATAGCTGTCTGGAACTTGTCACTGTCCTGTTCAAGTCATGTTCAGTCTCGGAGCGTCAAGTGTCAATAGCTGTCTGGAACTGGTCACTGTCCTGTTCAAGTCATGTTCAGTCTCGGAGCGTCAAGTGTCAATAGCTGTCTGGAACTTGTCACTGTCCTGTTCAAGTCATGTTCAGTCTCGGAGCGTCAAGTGTCAATAGCTGTCTGGAACTGGTCACTGTCCTGTTCAAGTCATGTTCAGTCTCGGAGCGTCAAGTGTCAATAGCTGTCTGGAACTTGTCACTGTCCTGTTCAATTCGTGTTCAGTCTCGGAGTGTCACGTGTCTACAGCTCTGTCTGGAACTGGTCACTGTCCTGTTCAAGTCATGTTCAGCCTGGGAGTGTCACGTGTCTACAGCTCTGTCTGGAACTTGTCACTGTCCTGTTCAAGTCATGTTCATCGTGTTCAGTCGTCTCGGAGTGTCACGTGTCTACAGCTCTGTCTGGAACTTGTCATTGTCCTGTTCAAGTCATGTTCATCGTGTTCAGTCGTCTCGGAGTGTCACGTGTCTACAGCTCTGTCTGGAACTGGTCACTGTCCTGTTCAAGTCATGTTCATCGTGTTCAGTCGTCTCGGAGTGTCACGTGTCTACAGCTCTGTCTGGAACTTGTCACTGTCCTGTTCAAGTCATGTTCAGTCTCGGAGTGTCACGTGTCTACAGCTCTGTCTGGAACTTGTCACTGTCCTGTTCAAGTCATGTTCAGTCTCGGAGTGTCACGTGTCTACAGCTCTGTCTGGAACTTGTCACTGTTCTGTTCAAGTCATGTTCAGCCTGGGAGTGTCACGTGTCTACAGCTCTGTCTGGAACTTGTCACTGTCCTGTTCAAGTCATGTTCATCGTGTTCAGTCTCGGAGTGTCACGTGTCTACAGCTCTGTCTGGAACTTGTCACTGTCCTGTTCAAGTCATGTTCAGTCTCGGAGCGTCAAGTGTCAATAGCTGTCTGGAACTTGTCACTGTCCTGTTCAATTCGTGTTGTTCATAGCCCGGTCGACCACGGGAGCTGTAACAGATCGAAGTCGAACTGATTTGCACTGTTTACATCTAAGGCAGATAAATCTAAGTCCTTGGGGACTTGATGCATTCCTGTCTGTCCATATTCATGAAAATACGGATGTCGTAGTACTGGGCTGCCGTACGGAAGCACCAAACCCTACAGTAACGAGACTCCACCGATGAAGGATTTAGTATTACGCTTGAACTGCTTCTTTCTACTCCGTCTTTCCTCTTCTGCCACCCTCACCACCCCCCACCCTCCTTCCTCCTTTTTCAAACCCGTATTTTTATAGTGACCGAAGATTTGTTTGCCTACATATGGTTTTCTCTCCTTTATTCATCTTCGTTGTTTAGGTGTTTTTATTTCTCGTTCCGTATGAAAACGACCAAAAGGCTGAGAATGGTTACTTTCAGCGGCACATTATCTTCACGTTTATTTTCATGGGTAACCTTCCTCCTGCAGTCATAACACTTTGCACCTAACTGGTTTCTGTCCATTTCCTTGTGAGAGTGAATCCAAATAATGACAGTGCGTAAATGTTATCTTATCTTCGCTGACAATCATGTCGACGGAATTGCACAGGAATTGCCTTTGATCAAACTAGAATGGATCAGTCACACTGAAACGACAGGGAAAATAATGGAAATAACAGTTCTTCAGCAAAAGTTTGTGACAAACCGAGATCCACCTCAAGCAATGCGTCCTACCGCTATCACTGAAAAGCAGTGGGCTACTAGTCCACACACACACACACACACACACACACACACACTCTCTCTCTCTCTCTCTCTTTAACACACACACACACATACGCATTCTCTCTCTTTAACACACACACACACACACACACACACACACACACACACACACACACACACACACACATTCTCTCTCTCTCTCTCTCTCTCTCTCTCTCTCTCTTTAACACACACACACATAAAAACACACATACATTCTCTCTCTCTCTCTCTTCTCTCTCTCTCTCCTCTCTCTGTCAATAACACACACACACACACTCTCTCTCTCTCTCTCTCTTTTAACACACACACACTCTCTATTTCACTCACACACACACACACACACACACACACACACACACACACACACACACACACACACACCCCGCCGCGCCCGCGCTCAGCAATCAACCTCCTACCCATTTCCTCCATCTCAAAACCTCTCCCCCTCGCCCCCCCCTCTCACTCCACCCTTGTAATCCCCCACTCAGCCTTCCTCCTCGTCCAGCCCGCTGCCATGCCGTGGTAGTGGCCCTTGCTCCCTGCCACAGCCACCTTGCCAGCAGGCAGCACATCAGCCATGCATGCTGATAGAGACCCCCCCCCTTTCCACCATCCTCCCCCTCCCCCTCCCCGCTATCAGGTCGTCATCGTCATGTCCCCTCTTCTCTTTGTCCCCACCGCGCCGGCCCCGTTCCCTGTCCTTCTCACCGCCTGTCATAATTTCATTAACTAAGATACTTCGCTCCAACAACCGCCTTAAAAGTTTCACCCCCCAGCCCCCCACTTCCCCCGTGGGAGGAAGAGGGAAAAAGATACTGGACAAGCTCCAGACTCCTGTGATCACTGAGACAGAAGGGCAAGACGGGGGAGGCTGGGGGCTGCCTTTTGATGCACTTTGAATTTCATGAGCGGGGGGAAGGGCGCGAGAAACAAAAGCAGTAAATCTGACGAGAGTCTGCTTCGCTCTGACACACGACAAAGCCGCCATCCTGGCCCCTGCTCTTCTTCACCCCGCTTTCCACCCCCCTTCCCCCTCTTTCCATCTCCCTGCCCTCCATCTCCCTCTCCCCTTCCTCACCCCCCCCCCCTCTCTCTCTCTCTCTCTCTCTCTCGTGCACGCGCATGCAAAACCTCCTCCGCGCTATCATTAGCTTTCTTTTGTGTATGTTAGGCAGGTTGGTTCGTTGTTCAATATTGTTGATACTCCTTGTGTTTGTTACATGGCGCTTTGTCGTCTTTCTCAGTCCGTCGCCTCAAGTTGAATTATCTGACCATTTCTCTTGTTTAGCTTGAACTCTTTTACTTCTGCCGCAAATTCGCAGTTGCGATGGTGAGTTGAAACTGACGAGTAGGAAATGCATGACATAAATTACTCTCTCTCTCTCTCACTCACCCTCCCCCTCTCGCTCGTCGCTCTCCCTCAAACACACACACACGCGCGCGCGCGCGCGCGCGCGCGCGAACGCACGCGTACTCTCGTTCAATGCATGTTGCCGACAGACCGCAAAGGGTCATCATACCAGGGCTGCCACAGTCATTTCGTGTTTCCTATAGCCCAGCCGACCGCAAAGGACCATATCAGGACTGTCAAATCGTTGAAGTGAATTCGCGCTCGCGCGAACGCGCATGTACACACACACACACACACACACACACACACACACACTCATATACACGCGTATGCACGCATGACCGCGCGCGCTCGTAACAATATGTAAAATAGCTGTCTCTTGATGTCTGTCACCCACCTCATCCTCCTCTGTCCCTTCCTAACTTTCTCTCGGGCCGTGAGTGTTTCACGCCTCATCCCCTCAAAGTACCGGACGTTACCCCACCAACAGCGGCCTGACAAAGTACCAGACTTTACCCCACCAACAGCGGCCTGACATACCCCACCAACAGCGGCCTGACATACCCCACCAACAGCGGCCTGACAAAGTACCGGACTTGACCCCACCAACAGCGGCCTGACATACCCCACCAACAGCGGCCTGACATACCCCACCAACAGCGGCCTGACATACCCCACCAACAGAGGTCTGACATACCCCACCAACAGCGGCCTGACATACCCCACCAACAGCGGCCTGACATACCCCACCAACAGAGGTCTGACATACCCCACCAACAGAGGCCTGACAAAGTACCGGATGTTACCCCACCAACGCGGCCTGACATACCCCACCAACAGCGGCCTGAAAACCCCACCAACAGCGGCCTGACATACCCCAACAACAGCGGCCTGACATACCCCACCAACAGCGGCTTGACATACCCCACCAACAGCGGCCTGACAAACCCCACCAACAGCGGCCTGACATACCCCACCAACAGCGGCCTGACATACCCTACCAACAGCGGCTTGACATACCCCACAAACAGCGGCCTGACAAACACCACCAACAGCGGCCTGACATACCCCACCAACAGCGGCCTGACATACCCCACCAACAGCGGCCTGACATACCTCAACAACAGCGGCCTGACATACCCCACCAACAGCGGCCTGACATACCCCACCAACAGCAGCCTGACATACCCCACCAACAGCGGCCTGACATACCCCAACAACAGCGGTCTGACAAAGTACCGGACGTTACCCCCCCCCCCCCCCCCCCCCCCAACAGCGGCCTGAAATACCCCAACAACAGAGGCCTGACAAAGTATCGGACGTTACCCCCCCCCCCCCCCCCCCCCCCAACAGCGGCCTGACATACCCCACCAACAGCGGCCTGACAAACCCCACCAACAGCGGCCTGACATACCCCAACAACAGCGGTCTGACATACCCCACCAACAGCGGCCTGACATACCCCAACAACAGCGGCCTGACATACCCCACCAACAGCGGCCTGACATACCCCACCAACAGCGGCCTGACAAACCCCACCAACAGCGGCCTGACATACCCCAACAACAGCGGCCTGACATACCCCACCAACAGCGGCCTGACATACCCCACCAAAAGCGGCCTGACAAACCCCACCAACAGCGGCCTGACATACCCCAACAACAGCGGCCTGACATACCCCACCAACAGCGGCCTGACATACCCCACCAACAGCGGCCTGACATACGCCAACAACAGTGGTCTGACATACCCCACCAACAGCGGCCTGACATACCCCACCAACAGCGGCCTGACATACCCCACCAACAGCGGCCTGACATACCCCAACAACAGCGGCCTGACATACCCCACCAACAGCGGCCTGACATACCCCACCAACAGCGGCCTGACATACCCCAACAACAGCGGCCTGACATACCCCACCAACAGCGGCCTGACATACCCCACCAACAGCGGCCTGACATACCCCACCAACAGCGGCCTGACATACCCCACCAACAGCGGCCTGACATACCCCACCAACAGCGGCCTGACATACCCCACCAACAGCGGCATGACATACCCAAACAACAGCGGTCTGACAAAGTACCGGATGTTACCCCACCAACAGCGGCCTGACTGACGGCAAGTGAATCACAGGAAAGAGCAGATAAACCCCCCGCCTTCGCCAACCACCGTCCCTCTCGCCCCGCCCCGCCCCACCCCACCCAGCGTCCGCCCTGCCCCACCCTACCCCTCCCTGGCGCAGGGCGGTTGAGTCAGCCCGGGAGACGGCCTCCAATAGATCGTTTAGCCCGTCAGGCGACAAGCCGAAAGAGAGAAATGCATTGTGTAAAACAATTTCCCGCCGACAAACAGGAATTTAGGATGATGACGATCCGGCAGTTGTCCTGGCTGAAGTAACGGCGATTTTCTCTTTGAAGGAGATGGGCAGAGTTATCGCGGGGTCA